>CM035432.1:97370511-97448011 GCA_020310875.1 Ceratopteris richardii
ACACAATCGTGTAAAGATTCAAATCATATATTTTATTGAGAGCCATTTTCTTACCTTACCCAAACATGAAATAATCTACATGTATTTTGAACTCTTATAAGGGAGAAGTCAATATTCTAGTTTATATTGTGCAGATTGACCAAAAGAAGGTTTCTTACTTACTTGCGAAGTACAAGTTTATGAAGGCAAAGTAATTACATATTGCAACAAGATTGCATGATTAAAGGCCATCATTTCGACCATGTTCTACCATAAACCCTATTTTTTACATTATTAAAGGCCATCATCTTGACCACGTTCTACCATAAACCCTATTTTTCAATTTTACATGATTAAAGGCCATCGCTTCAATTTTACATGATTGAGGGCCATCATTTCGACCATGTTCTACCATAAACCCTGTTTTTTCAATGAATATCTAACCACATATACACATGCGGATGCCGAACATGCAACAATGATGCATACTTTGGAGAAAATGATGCTAACAATGGTCGATAAGGACATGTTCCAATTATGATTATAGGAACCCATGCATCTAAAATCTTCTTTTGGATGTTAAAAAATGAGGATGTTAACCATGGTATTATGCCTTGAGATAATACACTAGATCATGAAAATGAGTAGAACACTACTCACGGATTTGAATTTTCATATTCACACTCATAGTAAGGAATTCCTTTTGCTGCTCGTGATGATGATTCTCTCAACTATTTCAATGTGACAATCATAATAATAATGATTACCTCCTGGTAAGCTAAATGCTTATTTAACATTCACGAAAAGAGGAAGAAGCTGAAAGAAAACAATTCTTAGAAATTGAAGGCCATAAATTACAAGATTCCAATTGGGAAGAAGTGTGATTGATGCTTGTGTGGAAAAGATATCTAGCAAAAACAAAGTTAACTTGTGAGAAGAAAAGAAGCGAAAGGACACAAACTTTCAAGAAGATTGAATGGCTATCATGAATCTAAAAAGTCTCCATAAATGAGCGATAGTCCGGGCACATAATTAACTTACATTAATGTGAATAACGCTCTTCTTATGGATTCTCTTTGTATGATTATGAATCTTTCTTTTTTAGTCTGGACTATCCCTCAAAATGAGGGATAGTCGGGGCACATAATTAACTTACATTAATGTGAATAACGCTCTTCTTACGGATTCTCTTTGTATGATTATGAATCTTTCTTTTTTAGCAAATATATAATATTTGCTAATTAGTATGTGCTGAAATTTGGAGAGGTATATATGATAGCGTTATTAAGTTACACGAGTAGAAGAGTAATATAGTTTTCATCCACACTACTGTATTCAGGACAGGTATGCATTGGAGCAATACAGTCATGAATAGACGACTTTAACCTTTTATAAGACTTACTGGATAAATTATGATTATCAATCACATATAAAAGAATACAATCTTAGAGACTAAAAATCATTTAGTGAGCCCATGTGGATTTTTAAGAGATATAGAGTGATAATTTACACCATGCTCACTTGTTAATGTATTCTCTTCAAAAAATTATCATTTTTAACTCGTCTTTCTTGGAGTGTTTGACTACATTATAATACCGTTTATGATCCTTTCAAAATTGCTTTTGAATATTCACAATTAATACATTTTGGTATATGCAAAAACAGACACTAGTGACCTATTTTCATACAACACTAGAGGTAACGATCTATTTGTTTTATGATGAATAGAATCAAATATGACCATCAAACCCAGAAAGTAAAGCTTTGGTCTGATGAAATAGCAAACACAACAAGCCTCAGAGTCATCCTCCAGGCCTTAGTAAACGAGGCAACCTTCCAGTGAAATCAAAGATATTAATGTATTACATTTCAATGTGATTATCTGCCATTCCACATCCAAGTGCATGAGATTACAAGTTCCAGATCTTGTTGATTATCAACATACATTCAGCAGCACAAAGTGTACCAAAATCAGGATACAAATCCACTCACTTAACATGAGATGATAAACATCTGTGTAAGATAAACAGACGTTTAAGACTCCACACTAGAGAAACTCCAAGATGTTAAGTTTGTAGCCAAGTATGCGAGTACTAAAAAACATATTCATGTCTACTAATTGTAGGCCTTTGAGAAGAAAGCCTTTTCATAGATACAAAAGGTAGCATATCAAATTTCTTTTGTGTATTTGCATTACCTCCGAATATCATTAACTTCTACAGCATAATGGTTCAAAACTTCTCCTATCATTCTAAGAAAAAACAACTCCAGATGAGCACATGGCCCTGTGAATTGTCACCTTGATCTATTCGTTTATGTATATGTCCAATAGGTACATTAACTTCTTATCAAAAAAAACTTATAGCTCCTAATCAGCCGTTGAAAATTTTCCAGCTAATACTCTAGTAACATAGACACCCATCGAGAATTATCACCTAACCTACATATTGTTTTTGAATTGTTGCGCAGAAAGCCCTGGAGCATGAGAACCTTTTTTATTATTGTTTTCGAATTGTTGCAAAGAAAGCCCTGGAGTATGAGAACCTCTTTTATTATTGTTTTTATATTGTTGCACAGAAATCCCTGGAGTATGATAACCTTTTTTATTATACTACACCTTTCCCGGATGGCAGGGGTTATAAACAAAAAGAAGTAACATGAAAGTGGAGTATTAACGCACCCACAACTAGGACTTGGTAACAAAGGTCATGGACTCGTGTGACAAGCTCTTGAAAATTTTTTGCTTGATCAATATGTGGGGGGCACCACTTGGTGGGAGAAGAACGAGACAAAAAAGCAATCTTCATTCAAACATTTCGTTCTTAAGATCATCTAAACATGCCAAGACCATCCTGTTTGAAATCCTACAATCCCGGATTACATGCACTTCAACTAATGAAAGTTGTCAGCTGGTAAATCTTAAATTTCGACAATGGCCTGGCAACAGGATGGCAAAAAGGCCACACAATAAATGGCCCTGACACCTACCATCTCCACTTGTTCACATGAGTGCAACATTTCCATTAGCATTATTAGACAATCCTCTTTGCTCACTTCATTTAGAACCCACAGTACTTATCATAAACAATTTTTACTCTCACAATCTGCATGTTCCTATACTTACACAGAAAATCACCATGTGACCACAAGGATACAATAGAGCTTCTGCATCCTATGCCCCAAGCTGAAATAATAAACATATAATTATATTGTTAATTCAAGAATATTGGTTCATCCAATTTCTATTGCCTAGGAAAGCCACCAACTTTCCATATGGAATCAGAACTAAAATGCCATAATTTGAACGTGCACTAAGACAGCAGCACATCGAAAATCATTACCATAAAAGAAATACTGGTGGGGCAGTATTGAACATCAAAAGTTCCAGATAAGAATTTATCCCAATCCGATGGAACTTCCAGAAAATGATGCTCAACAGTTGGTTCACTTTTCATATTCTCAGCCTATACTTCAGGGAACAAATCACCTATCATTCCTGATCCAATTTTGACATAGATCATTGAATCAATATGAAGATTTCTAACATGGCTTGGATCAGAAGTAGAATCTGCATGAAAATTTCAGAAGTCGAATAAAAAATGTTATTCAGAGAATCCACAAGGAAATCCCGATCCATATTGCACACCGCTGATTTTTTGCCATAGCAATAAAAGATTATTCTTATTTGCAAGCTCTTGGATCTCTCTTCCTAAGGTCTTCTTTGAAATAGAAAAACCCTGTGGCAGAACCATGTAATATACACCACTTTTATAGACATTTTGCCTTACACATCCATGCTGACGGGAAAAAACAGGTATAGGTTGAGATATTTTCCTTCAAGAGCTCTTATTATCAACTGCATGAAAAACCTAATATCGCAGCCAATATGTGCGGCGACGGAACCAATTATAGTCTGGAAGATCTTGTGTCGGTCCCATGGCAGCAATAGCCACTTCCTGGATACCAGGATTACAAAGTTAAAATGATCAAAACCAGCACACATCATAAGCAAATATGGAAATGGGGTAAACCAGTTAAAACCTTATCATGGATAAAGCGATTAGCCACCCTTTTGATCGTTGCAGCATTAACTGCATCAATCCTCGCAAAAAGCTCCATCAAAGATAATCTCCGGCCATATGTCAACATCTAGGATCCAAAATATCAAGATTAGTTTGCAGGTACTCTCAGCAATACAAATACTTGGAAAGGATTTCAGCATACCTGGCGGCCAATGTCCTCTGCTATAGCACTTGTGCCATCGAGGTGCAACAACAAACAGGCTTTCAACTGAGAATATCAAACTACCAGAAATGTTAGAATTATAGGTTTTGGGCTTTACTGAAATTCCAATTAGTTCATTTTTAGGCTTGATTACACCATTCATTGTACATATTCATGAACATTTTGATTAGATTAGGTCAAAGTGAAAAGTTCAAAACCAGGTCAAAAGCTGGTCAAGGACTTGGTCAAAAATGACCATTTTTTGTATGAGAAGTTATTCGCATATTCCTTGAGTACTCAAGGAGAGCTATCCAACCATATACAACACTTGCCATATGAAACAATTACACCTACCAAAAGTCAAATCCTGATTTCTGGTCAAACCTTCTAAAGAAGTCAATAGCAGCTAAAATCATCAATGGCTGAAATTATAAAAAGCAAGATCTTGATAGATTAGGTTAAAGTGAAAAGTTGAAACCAGGTCAAAATCTGGTCCAAGCCCTGGTCAAAAATGACCATTTTAGTATGAGAAGTTATTCACATATTCCTCAAGTACTCAACATGAGATTTTGCACTAAAAACGCTCTACCTTATTAAAAAACTTCTGCCTACCTCAAGTCTATATACAGACATGTCTTGCCTCTCATAAGCATACTACACATGCTCAGATGAGTGCTTCTCTCACCTGAGGTGCTCTCACGCACACTTCAGAGTGCTTGGAGGTGGACGAAGAGTAGCTCTACTCTTGGAGGTTCATGGCAATTTTGTGCTAAAAAAGCTCTACCTACTGAAAAACTTTTGCCTACCTCAAATCTATATACAGACATGTCTTGCCTCTCATAATCATACTACACATGCTCACATGAGTGCTTCTCTCACCTGATGTGCTCTCACGCACACTTGAAGGTGCTTGGAGGTGGACGAAGAGTAGCTCTACTCTTACAGGTTCATGGAGTGTTTGGAGTAATGTATGCTAGTACACTTTTGGAGGTCTCACATACTCTTGTGAAAGGTTGCTTTGGAGTTGTTCTTCATGCCTAAGCCTCTTCATATCTTATCCTTATCCACCACATGCTCTCTTTGGTATCCATGGGTTGTGAATATTTCTTATGTTATTTTGTAGTTAGATTTGAAGCATATCACCATCTTGTACATGTATTATCATGAATTGGAGCATATGACTTTTGACCATATGTTGTGTATTGTGTGACGTTCTCTTGTTTATGTGTGTATATTCTCTTGTGTGTGCTATGACTCCCCAAAAACCACGAGGGAGATTAATTGTGGACAACATGCATTTCACCCTTCTCACAAAGAGTCCTCTGATACCTTTCAGCAACACCGTTAGAAGAGCGGTTGTATTTGATTGTTAGCTCCCTCTTAATGCCAAGATTTTCACAAGATCTATTAAATTCAACACTTGTGAACTCACCTCCATTATCCGTGTGTAAGCATTTCAGCTTCATATCTGTCTGTCTGGGTGGGCACAAATGCATGGATCAACATGTGATGGAAGTATATGTAATGCCTTCTTTTGTGTGTGTGTGTGTGTGTGTGTGTGTGTGTGTGTGTGTGTGTGTGTGTGTGTGCGCGCGCGCGTGCCCGCCCATAAGGTGTAGATGAGAGCATCTAACCTTGATTTGGAAAGGAATGGCCAACCACGATAATCTTGGGAATATGTTTGATTCTATATCCTATTTAATTCCACAATATCCTATATTTGTTTCTATCCTTCCAAGAGGTACTTGGTTGAGTTGAGTGGAGGATGTATTTCTCTTTGTAATGTGTGTTGAGAGGGAGCTTTTCATGACAAAGGTCATTGTGTATGCATGTTAAGAGGGAATCACTAGAAAATATGTGAATGGGGCAACCTTCCACACTAAGGAAGCCCTACCTGCAAATCTAAAAATAAATAAAATGAGTCTTGGAAATGATAAAAAATGGTCCCATATCTAGGAAATGATAAAAAAAAAAAAACATGATCAAAAATTTCATTATATAATGTGATAGAGAGCTCTTTAATAGCTATCCAACCATATATAACAATTGGGTGTTTGGCATCTATAACCAGGTCAAAAGTCGAGCCCATATTTCATATATGATGTGAAAATCACTTTAAAACTTCTGTGTCCATTGCTTTTGGGGCATGGGCTTAAAAATATGCTTTTCGACTTTCCCTAAAACTAGAGTTTCAATTTTGATCATGCATCTACTTCCAAAAACCTAAGTGCTATATATAATCGGATGGCTCTTTCTAGGCTCTTCAAGAATATGTAAAAAAAATCTGCACATCTTTGTCCACTTTGACCAGTTTGACCAAATGTTGACCAAGCTTTGACTTTGTATTTTTCTGAAGTTCTCTACATATTGAGCTCTATTGAGCTCCCTAGTGGAAGGTTGCATATATTTCCAACAATCTCATCCTAAACTGAAACTAGGGGAATATGCCTAGTAGGAATTTGTTAGATTTTTAATATTAATTATTACAATTAATATGTAGGCACCTTTAATTTTCACATATAGTATCCACAAACACAAGGACCTTGAACATGAAAAGCACTCTTACACCGCCCATCACAAGGAGAACTCACACATCTCATACTCTTCTCAATCAAGTACTACTTGAAAGGATAGAGATTATAAAGGGATGATAAGGAAAGTAGACAGAATGTATAATCAAACATACTTTCTCAATTGTCAAGGTTGGCCACGCCTATCGAGTCAAAATTATATGCTCTAATCTACATCAATGAAACACACACACACAATATGATATGGCTTAACATGCAAAATCAATGGATGTGGTTTCTTAGCAAAGGAGTTAGATTGCTCCATAACAATTAACTAGATTTAATTGTTGATTGAGAACTCCAATGATTGAGAACTCCGAAGAGCTAAGAATATGTGCTAGCTAGGTGGTCTTTATATAGTTTTTATGGTATCTCCAAAAACCATAGTGAACATTTGCAAAAAAAGCCTCGAAAAGCAACCTTCCAAAATTTGCGACATAAATTCCAAAAACCTCTTTTTATTATTATTTTGTAGTTTTTTTATTTCCTGCATGTTAATTATGAGCCTTGGATCAAACATTGCCACTACTTTTGAGCTTAAAAATATGCTTTTCAACTTTACTCTAAAATTAGGGTTTCAATTTTGATCATGCATCTTCTTTCAAAAACCTAAGTGTTATATATGCTTCGATAACTCTTTCTAAGTTCTTCTAGAATATGTGATGAAAAAAAAATGCACATCTTTGACCATTTTCACTACTTTAACCAAATGTTGACCACGCTTTGACTT
The DNA here is from genome assembly GCA_020310875.1 of Ceratopteris richardii. Lineage (NCBI taxonomy): Eukaryota > Viridiplantae > Streptophyta > Polypodiopsida > Polypodiales > Pteridaceae > Ceratopteris > Ceratopteris richardii. The sequence continues at coordinate 97,378,015 of CM035432.1, forward strand.
GTATTTTTCTTAAAGTTTTCTTTGCATATTGGGCTTCCTACTGGCAGGTTGCTCATATTTCCAGCACTTAAGCCTATATAAGGACAATGTTAACAGCATATTATCCATCACTCATGTCGCGATCTTCAAGAGTTAGCTTGGAGGAGGTGGCCCCTTCAATTTGGAGGTGGAGCTATGTTTTCTTCACCATCTTCAAGGTGTGCACCAGCTTGAAGCTTCTATCTATTTGGAGAGATCGCACTTCAGCCTTGGAGGTTTTCGGACTTATTAGACCCCATGTATTCATCATCAACCTATACATCAAGTGTATCTTCTATGCTATCTTGTAACCTCAACTATGGAATCTAAACATAATATTTGGAGCTCTTCTCTATCGGTTTTTAGGCCCACAATCAATATAGAGAAAGAGAAAATAGAGACAAGATGGAGAACAGACAATATGTGAGAGAGATGAAAGGAACATGCTCCAGATATATTCATTACATTCCATGTTGAAGTACATGAAGTTATAAGATAGCATAATGAATGTACAAGATATACAAGCTGACCATAACTCCACAATCTCCAAAGCTGATGATGATCTCCTTCAAATAGAAAAGCTCCAAAGTTGTTGCATACCTAATAGATGATGAAGAAGACACAATTCCACCTCTCCGAATTGAAAGGACCTCCTCCAAGACAAGCTCAAGAAGAGAACCGAAGAGTGATGTTGAATGTCCATGTGTAAAATAGCTTTTAAAGCTTTAAAAGCTCTAATGTCTATGTCCATGTGAAAAATAGCTTAAAAGCCTAAAAAGTACTTTTCTAGGATTTGCACTAGAATTTTCGAGATGCTTTTTATTATATGTGTGAGCTTTTCATAGTGCCATGGTGATAATATGATCCATTGGACTATATACGCTAGATTAAAACACGATTTGACATGTGGCCATTTTGCTTTTCACATTAAAAGTTGCTTTTAACACCAAATCTGCAAATTGCCTAAATGGATGAACTATAAAGTATGCACTAAAAACAGTCCAAATCGATGAAAATATGCACATCTGAAATTTTTCTCAAAAAAAATTAGATTTGAAATTTTACAAAAATGACAAAGTTCTTATTGCTTAAGCCTCAAAAGCATATATCTAGATAGCATAACCTCAAACAAAGATAATTTCTACACAATCTCCAAAATTTTGTAGTACATGAACCTGAAATTTACTCAAAAATGGCAAAGCATGTTCTGTAATTATCTTTTTATCAATAAGAGCCCACAATTGAAATACACATGCTCACACTTTTAAGAGAGATCCTCTCTGCAATATAGTGACATGAAAATGAAAGGCCAACTATAAGGGTGTTGCATATGATCATTCCAAACGAGAGAACAAAAGAGAGAGAGAGAGCTATTTACAATGAATCTCTCCCAAAACCTGAAGACTTTCTTTAGCTTTGATATAGGCTTCAGTTTTCTTCCAAACACAACAAATCTATCATGAAAAGTGGAGATTTTTCATGATAAAAAACTCCAAAACACAACAAAGTGCCTTTCACTTAGAATAAGTGCAAAAATATAACTAAGAATCTCTCAAAGAGAGCTATCACTTGGAAGGATCAAAATATACAAAAGAAAAACCCTATGCATGTGTACACGCACCTAAATAAGAAAGCAAAATCAAAAATTATTATTAAATAAAGAAAAATAAAATTATAAAAGAAATCAAACTTATAAAAGAAATCAAACAAAAAGTAGCACGAAAAGTTCAAAAAAGTAAAAATTAAAATAGGATAATAAACAAGAGCTTTGTAAAAAACATCTCCAAGTTCAACCTCTAACCAAATCAAGAATTATCGTAATCAAAATCTTATCATGCATACCTTGGAAAAGGAGCTACAAAAATCCGCTCACTTCATCAATGCTCTAGAATAGGTGTAGGCTCTAATAAAGAGACTCTTCATATAAAGACTTCTAGAAAAGCCAACAAGCCAAGTCTTCATCTTCCAAAAGCGAAGGTCAAACTTGCACTAAAAAAATAAATAACTAAATATCAAAGATAATACAAATGAAAATCTTAAACAAATAAATATTACAAACTTTTCTACAATCAAAATGAATAAACAAGTAGAATTTGATTTTTTTAAATAAAAAATAAAAGATTTACTTTAACAAACATACATAAGTAATATGTATATGTAAATTTGTATATTCAAACACACCTTATCTCAAAGGCAAAGCTCAATACTGAAGCCCTTAAAGTACACCAAGCCTTGCACACCTTACATCTTAAATAACATTGCCTCATACTCAAGGTCAAACCAAAGCACATAATACAAACCATGGAGGATATGCACTAGGACTTCTCCATCCATTAGTTTGATTGGGAACATTATCATAAAAAGATTTGAGTTTGCTAATGATACTACTGAACAAATGGAACTCCACAATTAGTAGGATAATCACGAGATATCACCACTATTTGAAATGAGGGGTAGCACCGCTTTGGATCAAAAGAAGAGAACTTAATTGATAAGAGATAGGGAGAAAGTACACATGGGAACAGAGAACAGGTGTGGAGAATGAAATGTAAAGATCTATAAAGGCTCTTCTCAATTGTTATAAAACATGGAAATTTCAAGAAACTTCTATAAAGGCAAGCATTGACAATCTACCTCAATAGAATCTCACTCTTCTGCAATCAATCATACCATGAGCATTGTAGAACATTAGGACGTACCTGATTTCTTGCACGAATAACATCATCTTCAGATACCCTATATATCAATCTTCCAACTTCATGCATAATTGCCCATGAAAGATCCGCAACTTTATCAGGCTACACAATGTCAGTGAAAAAAAAAATGAGTACATCAATGCAACCATATAGAGAGGTAAAAATGAGCATGATGAGCCAACCTTAGCAACAGCATAAACTCCAAAGAGGCCAGCATCACTGTAGTTTGTATTGAATGCCATGTAGCTCTCAGCAAGTTCATTTGCAGCAACCTTTTGTGCAAGTTCTGACCTAAAACATCATCAATGGTATCTTATAACTTGGAGCATTCACACTGTCACACAGGAAACATACATACAGACTATAATTCAGTGGCCCATACCCCATGTGCTTGCCAGCCCCCGCTGTTTTATTCCACCCCCCGAGCAAGGTCTGCATGACCATTAGAGCGATAGAATCAGGATCTGTCCATGATGCTCCCATGACGGCCACAGCAAGGTGAACCAATGGCATGTCGTCATCCCTGATGCGAACCTGTATAATGAAATATTGTTCAGCATTTGATAGTCATGCTAGACAAAAACCTTGAAAAAATCAATGGGGACCTCTGAGCCTGTAAAAATTGCAGGTTCCTTCTCAATGAACTGTGCAGCTGTTGTAGGATTCGAGGAAAGACCAGAAAATAACTTTCCAGCAAGCTCAACAACTTCTTGATGATTCAAAGCTCCAGCGCCAGCTAAAACCTGTGAACAAAATGATTTTCGGGAACCAAACATCCATAGATACTTTGGAAATTTCAAAATTGATTGATTTCTAAATGCTCCAGCTAATTTTACAATGTCAGAATGCTTACCCTTTAGGAAGGTAAGATCCAAACATGTTTACTTCAAAATTTCTACATTTGATTGATTTATTGAAAAATCAAGTTGATCACAGAATGTCAGAATCCTTACCATTCGGGATGGTGTATAATGAGTTGAAATGTACTCTTGAATGTTCTCCTTCGTGATGCTTTTGATATTGGCTGCTGGTCCTAGAATAGTTCGACCCAGAGCAGTATGTTGAAATGCAGTAGCATGCAGATGATCAAAAATCACCTCTTCAACTTGGCCCTCTACCTGTACAGTCAAGTTCAACAACTATCATCACAGCATATCTCCATCCAATCCACATTTAATGAAGCATATGATGAAAATACCAAATAAAGAAACTTTCTAAAAAATGAATGCCTAGCAGAGATATGCATATCTATTGATTTATCTACATGTATGCTTATATTTAAAAAAAAAAAAAATTAAAAACGTCGATTTTTTTATACTATGCATGTATGCCCAATGCCATGGTTGCCACTATGCAAGACATTGCCCATGTAATGAGAGTTGTGAGCTGTTTTACGACTAATCCTGGAAAAGCTCATTGCGATGCAATTGAATCTATCTTGACTCGCAAGGTGGAACGGTACGTTAGGTTCAATACGTACGGTTCGCATATGGTTCGAGTTCCGAACCGAACCTTGAGGTTCGGTACGTTCAGTACGTTGTTCCATAATTTTACAATTCATAAATGACAAAAATATATGGATATTATATATTGCATATTCAAGAATCAAGTTATCTAAACACTAATGTCAACATTAAACAATGAATTATGACAAAAAAGAGTCGGCCATGCTCAAATTGAGGGAAAAAAATATGAAAATGTTGCATAAATTTGAAAATATATTGAACACGTACGGTACGGTTCGGTACGTTCCGTACATACCGTACGTACAATACGTTCGGAAAAGTGTACGGTTCGAGTTTTGATCCTACCTTGATCTTGAGGTACTCGAAAGGAACCAAATATCTATGTCATGGAAAGTGTTCGATACTTCACGAAATCTTCCAAATGCTCTCACTAAATGTCTATTCAACTTCCAAGGCACAACATCAGCTATGTATACAGATGGTGGTAGTTACTTAGCTTAAAGGAGTCTCCTTTGCCCTTTAAGTAGGAGGTTGTTGGGAATAAAGGTCACAAGGACTTTTCTTTTGTATACTATTCAAATGATAGCTCTCTTCGAGATCCAAAAGTATTCTTATCATATTTTTGCCCCCTAATGAGGGAGATATAGGCATTTATAAGTTTATTTAAGACTCATGATCACTTTGGTATGTTTACATTTGGCAAAGTAACCAAAGTCTTCATTTTAATAAAATTATAAAACTAAGGTTCTATCTCAAATAGACTTCTACAAGTTTTGTACGTATTTCTTCTTCATTTTTCCACACATTGAGCTTTCTTTCTCTACCTTCTCTTTCTTCATGCAAGAGCTTACCCCTCGGTGTTTGGAGCAACCAAGCACATCATTGCATAGCTCTTTGTAGTCTCTCTCATAGTTGATATATATATATATATATATATATATATTTTTTTTTTTTTTTTTTTTTTTTTTTTTTTTTTTTGGGGGGGGGGGGGGTTTAATATATATACATACATGTATATATGTATATGTATATGTATATACATATACATATATATATATACATATGTATGTATATATATATATATATATATATATATATATATATATATATTCATTCAAGAATGTTACTACACAAAAAAGTAAATGAAGCTTTAATTGAATTTTTCATTGAAAAGTTTTTGTTTATTGATTATAGGCTAGATAGTTATTGAATCTCTAATAAAAAAAAATTGAGAATAAATCAAATAGCTAAGAAATTTGCTTTGATCAAAACCATCTTCTATATTATACACACAAAAATACAAATACAATATGCTGCATGTATGTTTCTATGTATGTGCATGTGTGAAATTCGATAGAATGATATCTAAGTGTGTGCCGCATGTGCAATGTGTGCACTTGGATGAATAAAGTGCATATGTATCTAACATGTATGTATGTATGTGTATATGTATGTATGCATGCATACATGTGTGAGCGAAATGCAATGCCTCAGTGTGTGCAATGTGTATGTTCACATAAATATATATATTGTATTGCATTCTACGTGCAATGATATATCGATATATATCAACAAATTAGAAAACATCAAAAACATGTACATATATATATGAATATATCTACATGCATAGAGATATGTATAGATACATAGTAGCATGTGCCCGCACGCATAGTGCTTGTACACATGAGGATAGAAACATAGTTGAAATGTAGACATACTGCCAAAACACGTGAACTTCTCACAAAAAAAGGAGTATTCCATTCAGTACAAAAGCTACTTGTTCGGCATCAAAGACAATTTTTGCACTTCGAAGAGGAAACTCAAACAGTGCAATGCATTAAAAGCCTACTATGAACAATAATTTTTCACATCTACATATCCTAAATACGAAAGGTTGAATCAGTAATATAATGATTTTTCCTCACACCTCTTGCATTTCCCTTAGAATAACACTTCTCTCGCGTTCAATACGGTCTTTGCAGAAGGAAGAGTTCTGAAGAATATCAGCAAGCAAATCAAGGGCGAAGGGAACATCTCCCTTGAGAACTTTGGCATAATAGGTTGTCTGCTCACGGGACGTGTACGCATTGAGATGGGCACCTCTGTTCTCGATCTCCTCTTCAAGTTGTCGTAATGTCCGCTTTTTTGTGCCCTTGAAGATCATGTGTTCCAAAAAATGAGCAGTTCCGTTTGTAGCAGCACTTTCAAAGCGGCTCCCTGCATCGATCCACACGCCGAGTGAAGCTGTCTGTAGAGCTAGATGTGACTCGGTGGCAACGCGCAAGCCATTCGGAAGAACGGTCACCTTGGTTGCCGGTGTAGACAACACCTTAGTGTGATCGACGAGCGCGGGCACTGGAGAGTTATATCGCCTGAAGAGATCGTCTTGGACGGCCAGAGGCTGAGCAGAAAACCCTGCTCCGGCAATTAGCCTTAACCAAGGCCTCAAGTCCTCCCGTCTTCTCCTACCCAACCCGAGAACTGCCCTCGCCATGGCCATCAGAGAGAACGGAAAGGCAAAAAATCCCTTGGCGCTTGAAACTAAGAGTAGGACTGCCTGTTGTGGCACTCGAAAAACTGAATAATGCAGCTTCTATGTGGGCACAAGCGATCGCACTGAAAGAGGGCATCCGCAAGGCAAAGGGAACAATAGGCCAGCCGCCAGACCCGTCGGGCGCTCTCACGTAGCCGATTACCCCTAACGTAGTCGTGCTTGTCCCTCAGCTCGTTGCACGAAATGGTCTCCAACGGCAGGTCGATAAAGGAGGGCGAGAGAAACGCTGTTTTTATTCAATGGGAAGCCCGACCTTTAGATTACATATCTTGGAGGCAGGGCTAAATTTGGCGGCCAAAGACAAAATGTTATGCCACATGAAATTTTTCATATGAGCAATTTTGATCTATGTAGAGGACATACATACATATAGATGTATAAAAAATGACAGGTAAACTATCATTTGAACTTGTCATTTGACACAAAGTTTCAAAAGTTACTCATTTTTTACTGACAAAATGACCTTTGATAAGCAAAATGCCCGTCAATTTAAGTCCTCCTCGGTGGCTTGAACTTGAAGTGAAATACATTTGTGAAAGACAGAGTATTAGAGAGGACCTTGGCACACACAAAATAAAGCTACAATAATAAAAAAAACTTTTAAATGGAGGTTCAGTTGAGGCCTACTCCTCTAGGCTTTAACTTTGAAGTAGCAACTATACAAGGAAGGGCACAGTACCCATGGGACCCCCCTTATCCCACAAGAACAGGGGTTTACATAGCTGGGTGGAACTGCGGTCACAACTACCGTGGGACAAGACAAACAGTTGTGCATCAACCACAAGATACAACTTTCCATGTTATGAATGTCCCTTACATGATGTCGGTGGGGGTTGAACCCTTGCCCCCGCCTCAAAAGGCAAGAGGCCCAACCACCCAAACAAGCGGCTTGGGACACAATAATCAAAAATTGAGTCGGGATGATGATGTAGTGATAAATATTTTGTCTCTTGGATTGAAGGTCTAAGGTTGAAGATTTGCAAACTATTTGACATTAACTCGTGATAGTGAGAGATACATGAGGTGCATGCATTGTTCTTTTTAATTTCAAGTATAATTGGAAGAATACATGGTAATCTAACTTTAAAAAAAAAAAAAAATCTCACAATTGAAAAAAATAAACAAACAATTTAAGAACACTACGAGGGTTGATCATGCATTGACCCACTTGGTCTATATACTAACTAGTTAGAAGGTCCACTTATCAATTGATTCAAAGGTCCATAGATAAACGACCTAAAGATTCACTCGACCAAACAAGGCCACAATTGAGCAAGGTCAAATCCTCTTCCCCAAGGCAAGGTACACAACCTATTGGCTTCTACATGCACTATCACAGTGCCTATGTAGACAATTTTGTCCTTTTGTGCCAAACATATATACAAGTTTTGATTCGCTAGTACAAGTGGCTCAAAGTCTGAACAATTTCAATGTATGCAAGTTGTTGACATATTTCGACAGTGATGTGTGTGAACACACTTAGGATCATCCGAGCATTTTTTTCCCTCTTTAGGAGGTTTTTTCCTTGGCTTGTATATATGTGAATACCTTGTATATATGTGAATACCACTAATGGGTTACTTATTTTTGTACATTCACTTGGTAGTTCATTCGATGTTGTACTCCAAGCTTCTTCTTCTTACTTGTGTTGTTTGTGTGCTTCTTCAAACCTCAAACTCCAACAATTGGTATCATAGAAGATCACCACTTCATCTAGGGCATCGTCAACACCCCTTCGGTCATAGTCTCATAATCGCATGAAAATTGATGAGCATACTCAAGGCAATTAGGATTTCAAAACTTCTTTGCTTTGTGGCATCGAAATTTTGATATGAGCTCATTTCGGCTTCTACACGCACTATCACAGTGCCTATGTAGACAATTTTGTCCTTTTGTGCCAAACATATATACAAGTTTTGATTCGCTAGTACAAGTGGCTCAAAGTCTGCTATAGATTTAGCAAAGCTCGATAGGATGGTTCTGATCAACTTTTTTAGATATAATCATTTTTCTACATCATGGTATTTAGTCAGCGGCCATGGCAAAAAGCAATGATGTATTATGTATGTTGATTGTTGAGGATAGGTTGGATGGTACTAATTACCCATTGTGAGCATATATGATGTGTCATCTATTGGTAGCAAAAGGATTATGGTATAATGTGCAAGATGTTGAAAAATATCCTATTACACTTGCAAATATAGTTATTGAAGGTGATGCAAATGGTGTTGAAGATGATGATCTTTAAATTCTTGTTCATGCTCTAATTCCTATAGTACTTAGTGCATAGCAACTTCATTGGGATGGAAGAGATGCTCATGCACATGCATTTATAGCTTTGTTTGTCAAACATTCCATTATCCCTAAACGTTCGCTCCCCCAAAACAGCAAAGGATGCTTGGGATACACTTATCACTTTATATCAGACAAGAAATGAGGCTCATGTTTGCTTACCTTCGAAAACAGTTGGAGAATAAGCATATGAATGAAGAAGATTATATGGACAGATTTTTGTCAAAGATCAAAGATTTGAAGGAGTGGTTGAATTGATAGATAGTTCACTTGTGCAGACTATTCTTAACGGTCTTCCATATTCATATCACAGTTTTTCCCTAAAATTTGAGTTAGTCTCTGTTTTGTTGCAGGAAGATCAATCCATGCAAAGAAGAAAGAGGTTGAAATGGTTGTTGTAGAGGCCTCTACACCTATAACATAGTCTGCTAAACCTGTTCAAAATGAAGAATGGGCATTTACCACTATATGAAGCTATGACCCATCTTCTCATGAGCATTGTTTTTCTATAGTAGACACAGATGTTTAGTACTTTGATAGTGGGGAAACCAAACAAATTGCCTTGTAGTGCAATTTTTTCAATTCACTTGAGCCTGCCCCTACAGGGAATACAATCACATGTGCTAACAACTCCTCTTATCTTGTAATGAGAGTTGGTAAGATTATTTCTGACTACTATTAATGGTAGCCCTTTCACATTGCCAGATGCTTTGTATGTACTATGGATCAAGAAAAAATTATTGTCAGTTTCAACATTATCCAAGATTGGCTTGGTTGTCAAATTTGTTGATGACAGATGTACAGTTCAGGATCTCTCAAATGGAAATGTTATTGTTGCTTTTGGCATTTTATGTCGTGAGTTATACAAGCTCATAGACTATGCAAAATCTGTGAACAATTAAGCATGTGCAGTTCATTATTCTCAAGCTATCTTAGATGCAAAGCTTTGGCATGCACGCTTTAGTCATCTGAATTTTGCTAGTTTTTTATGCTTGCAAAAATCTAAAATGGTGTCTTCTCTACTCAAACTCGAGACACCTTGTAAACATGTCTGTGAAGGCTGTATTTTTGGGCAAAATGCATTGTTCCTCATTCCCAAAAGATGGTTCAATTTGAGCTCCTCATAAATTGCAGTTTTTTCATAGTGATGTTTCTGGTCCTATGCAGACACCTTCTTTTGGGAACTAGATTTGCTTCATGAATTTTATTGATGATTTCTCCAGACATACATGTGTATCAAATGAAAGCAAAGTCTGAAGTGTTTATGTGCTTCATGAATTTTATTGATGATTTCTCCAGACATACATGTGTATCAAATGAAAGCAAAGTCTGAAGTGTTTATGTGCTTCAAACAGTTTCTAATTATGGTTGAAAATGTGTAAGCATGTAAATTGGGCACTCTAGAGGGAGAATCAAGTAAAAGAAGAAGAAGAAGAAGAAGAAGATCAGAAAACCAAATAGCTAAATAAGAAGAACCACCCTCTTCCCAAAGCCCCACAAGGGCACACATCAAGCTGCAATGCCAAAGAAGTAGGTCTCGAGAGTGGAAACGAAGAATTACAACAGGACCTTTCAAGGGGAGGCTATACACAAAGGACTCAGGATCGGATACAGTAACAAATTGTATGAAGATCCTAACTGTCTCGTCCACCTGGTGCATGCGGTGAAAAGAAGTAAACAGGCTTCAGTAATACAACATGGCCAGCTCTGTGAGAACGAAGATTTATCCGAAGGCCAAAAGTTAGAAAGAGGTAGAGGCTGAAAAGTTGAAGAGGTTGACTAAGAATATCACATTCTTAGCCACTAGTAAGGAGAAAACGGAAGCAAAGGACTTAGATCGGATAAGGTAACAAATTCACTGACAGTTCTAACCGCTTCTTCAACCACTAGGTGTGTGTACTAAAGAACTATAAGCAAGTTGTAGACAAGAAGCAAAGCCTGTCAAAGGACGACAGAGACAAAGTGGGGGAGAGTGTTGCAGAGTAAAGAAGCACAACATAGGAGCCCCAAAAACGCATCAGACTGCAATGCCAAAGAAGAAGGTCTCGAGGAGTGGAAACAAAGAATTACAACATGACCTTTCAAGGGGACGCTGTACACAAAGGACTTAGGATCGGATAAAGTAACAAATTGTCAAAAGGTCCTAACTTTCTCCTCGTCCACCTGGTGCGTGCAGTGAAAAGAAGTAAACAGGCTTCAGTATTACAACAGGGCTAGTTGTGTGAGAACAAAGATTGATCCGAAGGCCAAAAGTTAGAAAGAGGTAGAGGCTAAAAAGTTGGGTGACTAAGAATATCATATTCTTAGCCACTAGGTGCGTGCGATGCTTAACATGCATCAATGATAACACAGTGACCTAGAGTTATGAATGTAAGGAATACCAAGAGGAGAACAGAAGCAAAGGACTTAGATCCGATAAGGTAAAAAATTCACTGACAGTCCTAACCACTTCTTTGACCACTGGGTGTATGTACTAAAGAACTATAAGCAAGCTACAGACAAGAAGCAAAGCCTGTCAAAGGATGACAGAAACAAAGAGGGGGAGAGTGTTGCAGAGTAAAGAAGCACAACAGAGGAGCCCCAAAAATTTTCAAATTTTGGACATAATTTTTTCTTCTTCAAATTCCTATGAAAATCCCTTGAGGCCATGTAAATGCACTAGAGGAGTCCTCTCGATGCATAAACTCCAATCATTGTAACATAATCCTTGTAATATATTAGGAAATTAAGTTTTTCAATAAAAGTGACAGTCTCTTGTGTGAAAGGACCAATTTTAGGGCACATGTATATAAGTCACTTTGTGACTCTTGTAAAGAACCTTTTGCCATTGTGATAATTGAAGCATAATTTCGAATTTGCCTCTTTCCTGTTGATTTTCTTCCTCTTCAAGAGCTTTTGTGTGTGTGCAATGCTTGAAATTTGTGTGTAGGACTATTGTCTATCCCTTCCCATCAATGGTGAACTACTGTAGTGTGTGTGCGAGCCATAACGAGCAGTGGAGTAGGTGTTGGTGTTTCCCACCATTCACTATTTTGCTCACAACTCGAAGTATATTTGTCAAATTCAACTAAAACCACCATTAGATGTGTCTCGATGAGAGCTTCAAAACGAGCTAACTATTGACCGTATTTGGAGTTCAGAGCTGAAAGAAAAATTTGAATTTGTGCTTATTGCTATAAATGGTATCGCAAGGTGCATTTTCAAAGAGTTAGTGAGTTGGAGAGATAGTTGAGACTATTCACATGCATTTTAGCATTGATACTTCACTTACCATCATGTGTGCACATGTCTTCATACAATTGGTAATTCTAAGTCTTTGGATTGATAATCAAAAGTGTATTAATCCACCACTATATGCACTTGTGGGGCAATTGAGGTACAGTCTCATCGACACAAGTCCGTAAGACTTCATGACTTAGGTACACATGTTTTTGGTGCCATTGTCGGGGAAATCCCAACCAAGGTGCCTTCGTGATGGTTATAGATATGGAGTGAATGAATCGTACTTGTAGAGGTGAATTCAGTCAGTGGCAAGTCATTAAGTATTTCAGCACTTGTTACTTCACACTTTAGGAGTGTGTGTAATGAGTTTTAAGGTTTAGGTTTAGGAAGTGAGGAAGTGAGGAAAGAGTTAGGGTTTAGGGAAGAGAGAGGACTAAGGATAGGAGAAGTAGGATACCTTGAGAAAATCTCAAAAAAAATTCTAGTTTAGCTCAGTTCAAGCACTTGGTTAACCAAGGCCTTAAAATCCAAAAAAAAAAGTCATTTCTCAATCACTTGTCTTGAGCAAGTATCATGGAGAGTAGTAACTGGTATCACGGGAGTCATCTTGTGGTGAGTGAGCACATAGCTGACATTGTGAGCACAAAGCTTAGGCAAGGTACTCTTGAAAGTGAGTTCTTCAACTCTAGAACCTCAAAAAATTTAAAGAGCACTCACAAACGTGACTGAACACACACACGGTATTGCGGGGTAGGACATAAGGTTTTGAGGGAGTTTTGAGTGGCACAGTGAGCTAGAAGGGAAGAGGAGAGAAGGAAACATACTTTGCACACAAAAATAAAAAAAAAGTTTTGGTTACTTTTGGTTGTAGTATCGCGATCGATCGAGATTTGGTATCGCGATACCAAAATTCCCTAGTATCACGATACTTGCCTAGTATCGTATTGTGCATACCACCTTGAGGTATCGTGATCGCGATCCTAAAGTGGTATTAAGATACTTTCCTGGTATCGTATCGTGCATACCACCTTGAGGTATCGCGATCGCGATCCTTAGGTGGCATCATATTGCAGTCCACCCAGTATCGTATCATGCTTCTCTTAGTATTGTATCACCTTACTTTTGGTATCGTATCAGACCCAGGTATCGTATTGGACCCAGGTATCGTATCGGACCCAAGTATCGTATCGTCTAGGTCAAGGTATCGTATCGTCAATCGGACTGGTATTGTATTGTTCACATAGTGGTATCGTATCATCCCAACCACTAGTATCATATCGTGAGTTAATATGGTATTATATCATGCCAAGAACTTTAGGGTATCGTATTGTTTGACTACTAATATCGTATCGTGAGGTTGGTATCGTATCATGACCAATAGAGGTATCGTATCGGGTGTGCTATTGGTATTGTATCACCTCAAGTGTAGTATCATATTGTGAGTGAGGTATCGCGTGGAGCGGTATCGTATCGTGTCTACCAGTATCATATCACCCATCATTGGTATCGTCCAGAGCAACCCATACAGACTGAAGGTAAACTCTGAATGATTTAAGATATAATTAAGGGAAAAAAGATAGAAGATATAGACCCAAGAGGTGAATGAACTTAAGATTAGGATGGCTGCTAAGTAGTCGGTGAAGTGTCATCTCATTGGTAGGAAGTGTAGCCCAAGCAAGCCATCACTCAATCTACTCAGAGACATCAAGTGATTCACAGGAAAAACTACCCATGGCCTGAGAGGACATGCATGGTTCAGCTTCAAGAGAGAACTTCATGTCAACCATAAAAGGTGACTATCATACCTCTTTACAGTATGTATCCACTAATCGACAAGCAATACCTATTTACCTTGATGGCATAAATAGGTCGGTAGCAAGAATGGTAAAATCTGCGGATTTAGCAATAGTTCGAAGACCCGCAGTCAAGTACGAAGGAGGGGTTTACATGGACAAGTTGGGTCAGATCTATGTAGTGATAGAAAACCCTGACCAGATCAACGAGAGAGGAGAACTAGAAGGACAAGGAAATTCAGGAAGACCTACTCATGAAGACACTGCGACTACATATATCTGATCCATGGGTCATACCTACTTCTACAAACCGATTCACCCACACGAGGAGCAGAAGTAAGCCTAGTGACTATCTATGAGTTGAAGGATCCGGAAGACGAGTCGAGAGTCACATACCTAGACCAAAACCAAAGAAGGTATTGGCCAGTAGATGAAGGTGATAGGTCTCAATTGAAATACATGGGGTTGCCTGTATTCCCTCCTCAAGAGCAAGCAACTAGCTCGCACAACCCTTTTGGATCCCACCAAGGAATGGAAAATGCAATGTCAAGACAAACGAGTCAACGAAGCATCCCCACCCAAACACATGTACAATTCACCATTCGCACAACCAAAACAACCCAGGGATAGGAGACATGAATATACCACCCAATAGACCAAGGCCACAACCAGGTGTGCGACCAGGAATCCATCCAATTAGACCTGCAATTCCGGTAATGCTCAAACCCCCAAAGCCAATAAGAAGGCTGAGACCAATTCAAGTTGCTAAATGCATGAGAAATCACTATGATGGCACAGGAGAGCCTTATGACCATATAGTGGAATTCAAACAATTGTTGTGAGCAGAACAAGTGGATGACTTCTTTGTGCAATATGAGTCTTTTGGAAATATTGAACAATTTTTCCAAGATTTTATTGGGGAATTTACCAAGCGAGGGAATAAACACAACTCGTCATCCTTAATTCATAGTTTCAAACAAAACCCAAATGAAACTTTAAAAAAAGTTGCCCAAAGATTTAACCAATATGTTGACAGATGCCCTATAATAGAAAGACCCTTGCAGCAGAAGATGATATCTCTGTTCGTGGATGGATTGACTAATGGAACAATGAGAACCTTAGTCTATGTGAAACGGCTACAGACATTGAGTGAGTGCCTCCAAGAATGCATTGACCTAGAAGACAACCTAGCTAATGACCTCAAAAATACACAAAGTTCTACTAAATCAAAAGACACTAGGAGTATCGTGATGACTAGTTCTAGTAATGTGGAGGAATTAACAGAGTTGGTAGCTAAGAATTAGGAGTGCATGGACAGAGAAATCACCAGAACCCACCAATGAGAATGCCAATGTTGAGGAGATGCAGCCTGTGTGGTGATCCATCCCATACTTGTACAAGGGGAGGTCTAGGTATACAACAACCTTACCAATACAATAGGCAGCCACCTCAAGGACCCAACCTGTATTGTCATATTGAGCAGAAATATACCAACCACGCTACCGAATATTGCCCATTTAATAGGCAACCAAGGCCAATGAATCAACCCTATTACAGACCTTACAAATACCCTCCTAGAGAGCAAGGTAGAGGGATGCCTAAATACAACCCTTATTCAGGGCTGCAAGGAGCACCCATACCTTATGAGCAAGGAGGATATGGACAACCACAACCAATGTTAGGACATCAACCACCCCATCCACAGAATGTAGTGCCAGTCAAATATACTCAACCATAGGAAAACATGGAAAGAGCCATAGTACCAGCTATGCCTATAGCTAGTGCAAAAATGGCAAATCAGGGATATGAGCAGAACCAGGGAGAATATTATCCTTATGATGCTAGTCTAATTGATTATGAACAAACATACAAACAACAATATTATGGTTACGAAGGATACGACCATTCCTATGGACCTGAATATGCGAACCTGATGTACACTGCACCTAAAGCACCTGCACCCATGGGACCACTTATTAGACCACCTACACCAAGAGGACCATGCTATGGATGCAGAGGAGATCATTTAATAAGGGAATGCACATTGCCATACAACCCACCACCCCCTAGAACATGGTAAGGGTACTACAATGAGTGTGGAAAGGAACATTTATTTCGAGACTCTCCAAAAAATCCCAATAGGTAATTGAATCATCAAGAAGTGATAAAGAATACACAGTACCATTAAAAGCCATTACTCGAGCCCAAGCCAAAGGGCAAGTGGTGAAAGAATTAGGTTCTGAACATGGAATGGATAAGAGCCTAGAGCCAAAGATATAGATAGTAGAAGATTTGGAAGACCCACAAGAAAGTAACCAAACGAAGAAAATGCAAAGTTGGAAGACCAGAAGGGAAAAACTCAGGATTAAATGGCTAAAAAAGAAAAATAAGGAGGACAAGAAAGATGTAAAAGAAAGTAAGAAACCTCGGGAACAAGAAGTGCAAGATAACATGCCACCTAAGTCCCAAACCTAGAAGCCAGACAAACCAAGATCAATTCTAGCAGATCTAGTGCCAGAAGACCTTGGATATCTGGTTGAAAGCTTACCAATACAGAATCACGATCGGGACAAACATAGAACTACATGAAAAACTCTACCCACAAGGAGAGATAGAAAAGGAGAGATTGGCAATATGCAGGACGCTCATAGAAATAGCTCAGACCACACTGGAAAAGATTATCCCAGTCCTTCCGGGTACAAGAATATCTGTAAGCCAATTCAATGGGTATATAGAAAATGACAATCGAAAACAAACAAAAATACATAAAGAGGAACATAGTGAAGAAGAACAACAGAGTAACCAAGCCAAATAGATTTCTATAATTCCAAATCTAGAAGCCAATTGGCCACAAGATCTTGTGGGCCAAGATCCAGGAAGAACAATGGGAAAATAATGAGAGCTCGACACTGCCCTTTGAAGAACTAGACATTGGGGAAACCCAATCGATTCCAAATTTAGAAGAAGTGTACAAAGAAATTTCCATGTTCGACCAAAATAGTAGAAGTGCACAACTTTTCCACGCTACCTAATTATATGGGAGAATACGAGAAAGGATCTGTAGTGTTTCATGCACCTACAATACGAGGCAAGGAAGATGGAGCCTAGATAAGACATCAAACAACCTAACAGAGCTCAAGAAAACTAAGGTACAATGCCTCTTGATAGTAGAAGAATTACTATGAGCCGAACCACAATTGTGGAAGCAGTTAGCTGCACAAATGAGAACATAAACTGAAGAGCTTATGAAGGAAACAAGAGAAACTAAAGGTCCATCTACCATTCAAATCCCAATTGATAAAGCTAGAGAATTTAGTGAAGGAGATGAAGGAAATACATGCCTACCTATCACATTTAATGGATATATGACTAAAGCCATTTTAGACACCGAAGCGGGGGTAGGCATAGCTACCAAAGAAATCTGGGAAAAATGGGGAAAACTTGCATTACGACCAACACGTATGAAGCTTCAACTAGTAGATGACCACGTGGAAAGACCCTTAGGAATATTGGAGAAGATTAAGCTGACTACCTGCGGAGTAGAATTCGAACACACTCTAGCTATATGTCAATTTGGAAAGGCTAATAATTACGAAATGATATTAGGGTGACCTTTTATGAGGCAACTCAGGGTAGTACAAGATTGGGGAAGAGACGCATTATACTTGCAACATCAAGGGACAACCACCAAGATAAATATACATACCTTTTCATATAGGGATGTGCTACCACTATAGTGGAATCCCATACATAGGGAGGAAGATGACTTGTCCATCCATAGTGCAGGTTCTAGTGATCAATCATGGATGCACGAAGGTGCTCAATTATGGATGTGCAAAGAGGCAAAATGAGAAGAAAACAAAACTCAGTTATGGCCTATCGGACATCGAAATTACTGACCCATAGATGGTCCCATGTATATGCCTCAAATTTTCCCAAATGAAGCTTTTGAACCACACGGATGGATGGAGATTTTAGCCACCTTAGATGTGTGCATAAATGAGGAATTATTAACCATGAATGGGTGTGAGGATGAAGCAGGTTATGATGTAAGTCTCTACATGGTAATCCTTTAAGAAATGGAAGCTGGAGAATTGTTAGAAAAGGAATGGAGGGCGAGTACGAAAGCATAGAGATGGAGTCGGAATTCTATTTGGAGGAATGGTATTTAGAAGCTATCCAGGCCGGGAACGAGGAAGAAACACCCAAGTTATTAGCGATAGAAGCATCTCAGGCAAGACCGGATGAGGAGGAAACATTAGATAAGGTAGAACAAACCCCAAATCTTTTTAAAGTCCCAGAGCACTTCAAAAAAGATATGAAGTAGAAGAGAGGAAGATAGCTATTCAAATGCCAAAAAGGGAAGGGAGAGAAGGAGAAGCTTATGATAATAAGGAACATACTAAGAAAATGATAGTGACCATGGAAGAAGGAGAAGATAGATGTGCATATATTGGAAAAGACGTGTGACCTGAAGAGGAAGAACAATTGATAGCACTAATGAGAGAATACCATGATGTATTTGCATGGACCTACAAGGACCTCAAGGGAGTAGATCCATCCATTTGTTCCCATAGAATCCCAATGACACCTGATGCGAAACCTTCAAAGCAACACCCTTACACATACAATGATGTCTATTTGGCAAAAATTAAGGAGGAGATAGACAAACTTTTAGCAGTTGGAATCATTTATGAGATAGAGCACACATAATGGGTGTCACCATTAGTGGTAGCACCAAAGAAGAATGGAAAATTAAGAGTTTGTATTAAAAGAAAGTAAACGCAGATACTATCCATGATAGCTACCCATTATCAATCACTGACCATCTCTTGGAAAGAGTTGCAGGCAAGGAAGTATATAGCTTCCTAGATGGATTCTCTGGGTATAGCCAAGTAGCTATCGCTATTGAGGATCAACACAAAACAGCTTTCGCAACTGAATGGGGAGTTTATGTTTTTAGAGGGATGCCATTCAGGCTCACAAACACCCCCGCCACCTTCCAAAGGTTGATGTGTCGTGTGTTTAAGGAATTCCTAAGGAAGAGTATGGAAGTATATGTAGATGATCTAGGCACCTATTTAAGTCAAAGAAGTGAACACATTCCAGAATTACGAAGGATATTTGAAAAATGTTGACAATATCGAGTATGCTTGAATCCCGAAAAATGCGTCTTTATGGTAATACAAGGAAAGATCCTAAGACACATCGTATCTCAAAAGGGAATTTCCACAGACGAGGATAAGATTAAGGTAATCCTAGAGTTACCTAGACCTAAAAATGCAAAGGAAGTACAAGCCTTTATGGGTCATTGTGGGTACTATAGAAGATTTATCCACATGTATGCCATAATTGTTAAGCCACTATATGGATTATTAATGCAATTCACTTGGACAGATGAATGCGAAAAAACATTTAATGAACTGAAATGATGATTAAGCATAGCACCTATATTGAAGATACCCAACTGGAATAAACCATTCCATATCCATGTGGATGCATCCAATTATGACATAAGATGCATCCTAGCTCAACCAACGGATGAAGGAAAATTAGATCATCCTATTGCATATGCGAGTCGACAACTCAACCAGGCAGAAAGAAATTACACCACCATGGAACGAGAAGGTTTAGGAATGGTGTATGTAGTCAAGAAATTCAGACATTACCTTCTAGCTAGCAAGTTCAAGTTCTTTATCGACCATCAGGCCTTATTGTATCTAGTCAATAAGCCCTGTAATACAGGAAGGCTAGTGAGATGGTTTCTATTGCCGATGGAGTTTGATTTTGAAGTAGTGGTAAAAAAAGAGAATACTCATGTGAGAGCAGATCATCTATCTCGGTTAACACATGGAGAACCACCCAATGGAGTGGCCGACGATCTCCCATACACATACTTATTCAACCTAGAAGTATGTCTGAGGTGGGCAGAAAAGTTGGTTCCAATACTCACACATGGACCACATCATAGAATCAACAGAGATAGTAGGAAGCAATTTTTGCAATCACATAATTTTCACATAGTGGTAGGAAGTGTGTACTGTTTGGAACCAAATGGTGTATTGTTGAGATGTGTAGAAGAGGCTGAATAGAAGAACTTAATCAAGCAAGCTCATATAAATCGATGGAAAATTCATAAAGGAGTCCATGGAACACTCAAGGAATTAAAAAGATTGGGACTATACTGGCTAGATATGTCAAAGGCGTACATGCAGTTGCCAAAAATGCCAAAAAAATACTCCGAAGGACCATACATCATTATTTAAGTTCGGAGGACCATACATCATTGGCATTGGTTAAGTTCTTGAAAACACGCGAGCATGACGAAGCATTGAGTCTGGCAAGGAAGCAATCCCTAGAAGAAATGAGCAAGGACTATACTACAATGGGAAAGCAATTATTTGAAAGAGGAAAAGACAATCAAACTATGACTATGTGTCCACGAAGGGGAATATTTACCTATTTTAGAGATGGCACATGCAGGTGCTACGGGAGGACATTTTTCCATCAAAAGAACCATAAAAATGATTCTCTTTGCAGGCTTGTGGTGGCCAACTCTACATATAGATGCAAACACTTATGTACGAAGTTGTGAGGTGTGTCAAAGAACTAAGTATCCTATTAGGAGAGATGATATGCCTCTAAGTCCCATGATTTGTGCAAGAGCCTTTTCAAAATTGGGCATTGATTTCATAGGACCCATTAACCCTCCAGCCAAAGGATCACATGCTGAATATATAATAGTGGCAATGGACTATCTAACAAAATGGGTGGAAGCAAAAGCAACAAGGAAGAATGATGCACAAACCATAACAAAGTTTCTCTTTGAAAATATCTTTACCAGTTTTTGATTACCTATAGAGATAGTGAGCGATAGGGGAACACACTTCCTCAACCAAGTAATAGAAGCACTAATAAATGAGTTTTTGGTGATTCACATAAAATTAGTGCCTATCACTCTCAAGCCAATGGACAGGCAGAGAGTTCCAATAAAGTGTTGCACAATGTTGACCAAGATAGTCAACAATGGAAGGTCAGATGGGGACAAACAATTACATCATGCAATTTGGGCCTTTCGAGTGGCTTACAATATAGCCATTGGAACCAGTCCTTTTAACTTAGTATACATAGATAATGTGATCTTACCAATTGACTTTTTAGTACCTACTCTACATCTAGCACAACAGTATGAGTGGACATGCCATGAAGCATCCAAGCAATTAGACCAAATTGAGAAACTACATGAAATAAAACTACAAGCAGTTGCAGGAATTTATGCTGCTAAACGGAGGTAGAAAGCATATTATGATGCACATATCAAAGATAAAGGATTAAAGGAAGGATATTTGGTCCTAGTATATACATTGAAACAACACGCCAAGAAATCGCAACAGTGAGGATATGGACCATTATTGATAAATCGAATCTCTACAAGTGGAGCAGTAAACTTGGCTACACTGGATGGGGATGTACTTCCCAACTACATTAGCGGTTGTAGAGTGAAAAGATATATGGAACCATTAATAAACCAAATGTTAGTATGGCTTTTGGGAGCACAGAACCGAAAGAAGGAAGAAGAAAGAATTAGAGAAGAAGCTATAATGGAAGCCCTAGAGTGAATCAAGAAATGAAAAGAGTGGATGCGGAAAAGGGATGAACAATATCTATAGGGAAAGGAACCTATACCCATGGCCAACTACCAAGTCAATAATACAAGCAATATGAGCTATAACATTTCCTGACCATACACAAACCTAGGAATCGGAAACACGGAGTATCAACTGGTGGATGCTCTGATTGACTCAGTAGTGGCTCTACGTTGTATACGAGCGTCATTAACCACTCATCTCCAAACGACCATAAGTCCCACTAAGGCATGCATGATAGGAATTGGAGGTCACATTATAAAATGTGTCGGAGAAGCCCTAATGTCCCTTCACTTAGGCAATTCCACTATGGAGCAAAGAGTTTTGGTATGCAAAGATGAAGACCTGAGTGAAAATCTGATCCTAGGACAATATTGGATCATTGAGAATGAAATCAATATACATCTTGCACAAGGATACATATCAACCAAAATAGGGCATAAAGAAGTCTTTAGTTTGTTGGAAGAAAGGTCATCACAAATCTGTTATGTCATCAGACCTACGAGAGATAACTCTAAGGAGGAAAAAGAAAATCATTCAGTAAAGAGTATATCCTGTTGGAGATAGACGTCTGCGAAAGCATGCGAACAGCACAAGGAAGAAGAAGAAGCTTGGAGCACAACACACAATACTAAATGTATTACTAGAGAATGTACAAAGATAAGTAGCCCATTAGGGCAATAGGCATATATACAAGCCGGGGGGAAAAACCTCCTAAAGAGGGAAAAAAGTGCCTCGGTGGTCCTAGTGTGTTCACACACATCAGTACCTAAATATATCAACAAATCCACCCTGGGAGTGATGCGATGAACAAGGAGCTGGCACTCATGTATAAGGAAGTGCCAAGCTATGTGGAAATCACTCCACAAAAGGAAGTAAGCCCAAAGCTTTGCGGAAAGCTTCAAACTTCTCGCTAGGCAGAGCCTTCGTGAAAAGGTCTGCAATGTTCTCCTGCGTGGGCACATATGCCAAGCTGATCTCCCCAGTAGAGAACCTCTCCCTGACACAGTGATAATGCACCTCAATGTGCTTAGTGCGAGCATGGAACATAGGGTTCCTCGCAACTGCCAATGCGCTCTGACTATCAATGAAGATGGTGATGGCAGAAGACTGACCAACACCCAAATCAGCCATAAGGCGTCTGAGCCACATACACTCAACCGTCACTGTGAAAGCTAAACTATACTCAGTCTCACAACTGGAAGTGGCCATAGTAGGCTACTTCTTGCTCAACCAAGATATACATGAGCTACCAAGCATGAAGCAAAAGCCACTAGTGGACAGGCCAGTCTGAGTCAGAAAAAGCATGCAAATCTGGTGGTATTGATCCCCCCTTGGGATAAAACAACCCAAGTAGCCGAGTACCACTCAAGTAGCGAAAGATGTGCTTAACGGCCTACCAATGCTTGACTCCTGGGCAATGCATAAACCTGCTCATCTGTGAGACAACAAACTGAATATCTGGCTGAGTAATGCATAAGTAAATCAAGCATCCAATAGCCTGCTGATAAAGAACAACATCAAATGCATCTCCAACATCATGAAGACTCAGTCGTGAACTTGTTTCCATAGGAGTGGCAATAGGTTTACTATCTTCAAGGCCAAAACGCTGCAATAATGTGTCAATATATTTTGTTTGACACAAAGCCATTCCACCATCAACATGCATAAATTGAATGCCCAAATAATGATGCAAATGCCCCAAAATAGACATCTCAAATGAGGCATGCAAATCAGCCTTAAAATCAGCAATATGTGTCTCAATAGGACGAGTGAGCAGCATGTCATCAACATAGACAACAATGATCAGAAGCACATCATTAGCATGCTTAACATATAAGGTGCTTCAATTGGATTGCTCTCAAAACCATGTGCAATCAGATAGGCATATATCTTCTCATACCAAGCACGTGGTGCTTGCTTTAAACCATATCATGCCTTCTTTAACTTGCACACCTGGTTTTCATGCCCTTTATACACAAAGTCATGTGGCTGAAAAACATACACTTCTTCATGCAAGTCACCATTCAGAAATGTAGTTTTAATGCCCAACTAATGTACATTCCAACGATGATGGGCTGCAAGTGCACAGATGCTTCAAACAATAGTCATACGGCATGTAGGTGCAAAGGTCTCATCAAAATCAATGCCTCTTTCCTGTGCATAACCCTTTGCAACAAGCCTAGCCTTATACCTGTCAACTGTTCCATCAGGCTTACGCTTTAGCTTGTAAACCCACTTAGTGCCAATGGCCTTCTTGCCAGGAGGCAAGTCACATAAGGACCAAGTACCGTTCTTCATTACAGCATCATATTCAGATTGCACAGCAGCCATCCAATTTTCTGAATTTTGTGCTTCGTCAAATGAAATAGGCTCATTCTCATCATACAGACGAGATGCAACCATAGCATAGCAATCTAATGCAAACGGGACACTATGAGAGCCTGATCGAGTATGATATGACAGAGGTGCATCTAATTTGCTGTCACACAAAGTTTGCACCATCCATTCTGGCATAGTTTTTGCCTGCTCAATATCAGCTCCCTCATCAACAAGTGCATCATGTAAATCTGCATCAGAAATGGAATGATCTGCATCATCACCTGAAACCTACAAAGGCTGAGAAGTTGCCTCATTAGGACCAACACTAGACTGTCCACCTATAAAAAGAGGCAGCAAAGTATCATACATGTCTTTGGAGCTAACAGATGTCTTCTTAGTACATGAAAGCAATGGCTGAATAGCATCTTCCACAAAAACAATATCACTGCTAACCAGAATGTGTTTAGTCTATGGATGATACAGACGATAGCCTTTACTTTCAAAATTGTACCCAACAAAAATACATTTTATTGCTTTATCATCCAATTTTCTGTGATGTTGTTCAAGCACTAATGCATATGCCAAACAACCAAAAACATGCAGATGTGCAACAGATGGATTGCAATCGTGCCAAGCCTCATATGGAATGATAGATTGCAACGCTTTAGTGGGACATGTGTTAAGTATATATGCTGCACACATGATAACCTCAAGCCAGAAACTGTAAGAAATAATAATAGCACAACAGAATAGAGCTGTAGACAGAGTTGAGAGAAAAACGCAGACAAAGATAGATGCAGACTGAGAGATAGAGAACTCAAATTCTCAGATTGCCGAGCATAATGCAATAACAATGATGGTGCTGTCCACTTGTGCGCTCCCACTATGGAGCATAGATGGCGATCTAGACAGACTCTAGATGAAGGGCTTATTAGTGCGCAATGCTATATAAAGCTCAAGCTGGGCCGTGCTTATATAGATTTTACAAGGCGGTTTGGTATAGATAAACATACTCGGGAGATACAAAATAGTCGGTAAAATATATGATCCGACAATATCTCCACGACCAAAAGTCCTACCGTCTCGGCCCTACGGGCCAGGGGGATAGGCCCCCTAGACCCCGCAGAAGGGGGCAAGCCCCCCTCTGCACTTCACCCATTAAGGTTCTATGGGGAAACCGCGCGACGCCACAAGGCCTTTATTTTCACCTTAAATGGCAACCCAATGGCCTGGAAGTTTATGCCCTACCTAACCTAACGGGTAGGCTCACAAAGATCATCTTCAACCATCAACAGTCACACATAGACCTCATCTAACTTGGAAGTTAGGGTTCCACAAATGTCCGGGCTCTCATAATGGCTTCTCCTCATAATGGGGGCCTTACAACTTAGAGCACCATGGATCATTTGTGGTCACATGAGGGTGGAGTATTGAGCATATCTAACATCTCCATGAGTGACTTGTTCTTTCGTTCAACAACTCCAATCTGTTGAGGTGTATACGACATTGTACACTGGTGCTTTATCCCATGTTCAGCCAGAAATGCATTAAAATCAGAAGACATATATTCCCTCCCTCGATCAGAACGGAGGGTTCCCATTTTACATGCTGACAGATTTTCAGCCAAAACCAAAAACTGTTTGAAGCACATGAACACTTCGGACTTAGCCCTCAATGGATATACCCATGCCTGGAAAAATAATCAATGAAAGTCACGAAGTAAAGATAATTTCCAAAAGAAGGTGTCTTCATAGGATCACAAACATCTGCAGGCGTAGCAAACTAGCAAAATTCAGATGACCAAAGTGTGCATGCCAAAGCTTTGCATCTGACATAGCCTGAGAATCATGTATTGCACATGCCGAATCATTCAAAGATCTTTCATAGTCTATGAGCTTGTACAACCCATGCATAAAATGCCGGAAGCAATAATCACATTGCCATTTGACAGATAATGAACTATACACCTATCATCAACAAATGTCACAACCAAGCCAATCTTGGCTAATGCAGAAACTGATAACAGGTTCTTCTTAATCCTTGGCACAAATAAAGCATTTGATAGAGTGAAAGAACTACCGTTAGCAGTAGTCAAAATGATCTTACCAACTCCCATAACAGGATAAGAGGAGTTGTTGGCGCATGTAACGGTATTCCCTATAGGGGCAAGCTCGAGTGAAGAGAAGAAACTGCACTGCGAGGTAATATGTTTGGTCGCCCCACTATCAAAGTACCGAACATCTGAGCCTACTGCAGACATGCACTGCTCATGAGAAGATGGGTCAAAACTACAAACAATAGTAAACGCCCATTCTTCTTCCTGCATAAGATTAGCAGACTCTATTTTTGGTGTAGAGGCTTCTGCAACAACCATCCCAGCCTCTTTCTTCTTTGCCTCTTTAGCAACCAGTTTTGGACAGTTCTTTATGATATGATCATTCCCTTTACAGTACTTGCAAAATAATTTCTGCTTTTCTGTTTTTTTCTCATCTTTATCTTGGTTCTTCAAATGTGTAGCATTTGCAGATTTCTGTTTACTAGTAGAAGAGCTCCATATTCCTTTGCCCTTCTGACTAACCAAGAAAGCTTGATCTGCAACACACATAATGGACCTGTTCTACCTGGACTGATCTTCCTGCAACAGAAGAGAGAATAACTTCTCAAATGACAAGCCATTTGGATTGCCTTTCATCATCCTTAGCTGTTTTGCAAGAGCGAATGTGAGGAATAATGGCATGTTTGATAGACAAAGCTATCAATGCATGTGCTTGGGCATCTCTTCCATCCCAATGAACTTGATCTTCAGTAGGTGCAATAGAAACCATAGCACGAACAGGAATATGCAGAATATCATCATCTTTGACACCTTTTGCCTCAACTTCTGTATCTGCAGTTGTAACAGTTGCAGGTGTGATAGGACATTTTTCAACACCCTACACAATGTTCCACAGTCCTTTTGCAACCAATAAATGTCGCATCATATAAGCCCATAACGGGTAGTTGGTACCATCCAACTTATCCTCAATAGCCAACATATGGAATACATCACTGCTTTCAGCCATGGCGGTGACTAAAATACCTTGATGCAAAAAATTGATTGTATCTCAAAAAGTTGAACAGAACTGCCTAGACGAATTCTGCTAGACCTGTAGCAGATTCGAGATTCTTATACTCGCGAACAGAGACTGGTATATTCCTTTGGCACAAAAAGATGAAATAACCTGCATAAGTGCTATGATAGTGCATTTGGAGGCCAAAACAAGCTTAGACTGCGATTTCGGCACCACACAGCAAAGTTATTTTGATCTTGAAAACACGCTGAGTATGCTCACCAAAATTCATGCGATTCTGAGACTGCAACCGGAGGAGTATCGACGACGCCCTAGATGAAGTGACGACCTTCTTTGATACCAATTGTTGGAGATAGACATTTACGGAAGCATGCAAACAACACAAGGAAGGAGAAGAAGCTTGGAGCACAACGCACAATACTGAATGCATTACTAGAGAATGTACAAAGATAAGTAGCCCATTAGGGCAATAGGCATACATACAAGCCGGGGGAAAAAAACCTCCTAAAGAGGGAAAAAAGTGCCCTGACGGTCCCAAAGTGTTCACACACATCACTACCTAAATATATCAACATATCCCAAGAGTGTGCTAATCTAGAATTGCCTACAAATAGGGAAGTGTTGCACGATTGTGTGACCACCTTGCCCTTGATACATGAGCCTCAGAGAGATCATGAGGACATTAATTCCCAACCTAACTACACTAAAAGAAGAAAACCTACATGGATGTCAACTGTCTGAACATCACATCCATGCAATACTTGTCTACAATGGGTACGTAAAAAACAAATGACTCAACAAGTCAACTCAACACAGAAGCAGATCAACCATCTAGTAGAAACATGAAGAAAAAACCACTATTCATAATTGCAAATGGATAGAACAAGACTTCTTCATGTATGGCTTCCAAAGTCATTAGTAGAAGCCCAAAAATCACAGCAATGAATATGGATCCCGAAAACAGTCTGACAAACAACAAATCAAGAAATAGGAAAACTCAATGAGATATCATACCTATAGTGTGAAGTAAAGACATCTATAAAGACTCACCAAGGATACCAAAGGACCACAACATATAACATTCAGATCACAAACAGGAAGGAGCCAAGGACCATAGATTGAGGAGCTCAAAAGAAACAAATGACACAAGCACGAGCTACCAAGTGGATATGGAGACCTAAAAAGCAACAAGGAATGGATGAACAGATTCAACAAGATTCTACTTGCACTCATGAAGAATCCAGTGCATCGAGAGTATGCATGATAGGGCCACATTACAAGGCCATGCATTCGGCACATTGGCTCTTCAACAAAAGTAGTGGTGCACATTACCATCATTGGAATAGAATTTAGCTTCCATTTTCATCGGAATGATCATACATTGTAAATAAATAAATGTTTTGGTTATCACTCATCTCTCATTTTCTTTCAGGATTAAAACTTAAGAAAAGTGTGGTAAGATACATTACTTACTTATGCAAAGGGTAACAGAGCGGCAAAAAATGACATGTCAAGGAACCATTCTGAAGATTCTGAGGCAACCATTCAAGAGGAAGTATTCGAATTTCCACTGCAACGTGTAACAAAAGCTAAGGGCCATTGGTTCAGAGAAGACCAACCCACAGGAGAGCATCTATTCTTGGTGACCATAAAGATCATGGACACAAATTATTAGTTCCCTATGATGTCCTAGGACTTTAAAGTCTTACATGAACTCCCATCGATTGTTGATGTAATGACAAAGGCCGGAATTCATAAGTGTTTTGAACTACCAATTTATAAACCGGATTTCCAACAATGTACTAAAGTTATGAACACCCTTCAACCGTTAAAGAGATACAAGCCTTTATGGGCCATTATGGATATTACCGTAGGTTTATCCACATGTATGCAATCATGGCTAAATCTCTTTATGCTTTGTTGGCAAATTTTGAATGGAACGATGAATGTGAAAATTCCTTCAATGAGCTGAAGAGACATTTGTGCATAACACCAATAATGACTACTCCTGATTGGAATAAACCATTTCATGTCCATGTAGATGCATCCAATCATGCAATAGGATGTGTGCTAGCACAACCCACAGGTGAAGGAAATCTAGATTTGCCTATAGCATATGCTAGCAGACAGCTAAACATGGCTGAAAAAAACTATACAACAACTAAAAGAGAAGGCTTAGGCATGTGTTGAAGCTCAAGGTCAAGGAAAAGCATACAAAGTGCATCAGAGAAATGGACACACAAGAAGAAGGAGCACGTAGGGAGCTCCAAGAAGTGTATGTCAAATTCTTAGAAGAAATCCCTATAAAATATTGATTTTCATCACTAAAAACCATTGTAAATATCATTTCACCTTTTTGTAGCTCCATTTTGTGGAAGCCGAGGGGTCCTCGAGCTTGAGGAGCATTAGAAGTATCATCCTACCATTTTTCATAATTTTTAGACTCCGTTTGAGCCCTTAAATAAGCCATGGAACCTAATTTTTACCTAGGCCGAACACTAGGTCTAGACAGGGCCATTTCTACTCAAAAAACTATAAAAAGATCTAGAGAGCTCATTTTTTAGGTTGGCTTGTTGTAGATTTTAGCTTTGTAATAGATTTCTTTTGTAATCAAAGTCCTTCCATTGTTCCTCTCTTTGATCTTTGCTTGTGTGCATGTGTGTGTGTGCGTGCATGTATGTGCTTGTCACTCACATTTGCTCACCACAATTGCTCATGATCTTCATATCGGTCCCCACATCTCCGCAGATTGACAAGTAAAGGAGGTGGAGCTTACCCTTGAGCTACACCAAATTTCGGTGTCGTTGCCAGAGAGAGAGCTTCGAGGACGAGCGTTGTGATGGTAAGATCGTAGATTTGCAACGTTGGAAGGTAAAAAGCTGTCATTTTTGTTCATTTTCTAATTTTTTCTTCTTCATCTTCATCATCATCATCTTCATCCATCTTCATCTTCATAGAGATTTCTTGTTTTTTAGTGCATTTTCACCATTTTCATACCATTTTTTATGCATTATTGTGTGGGAAGGAGTTAAGAAGTGCAAGGGAGAGAAAGCGCCTGTGTTTTTTCATGATTTTTTGCACATACGGAGCTCACCATTGCTCGGTGCTCAAAAATCTGAATTTCCCGCCAAAAAACACGATTTTGACTAAAAATCACGATTTTCATAAAATTCAAAAATTCAAAAAAAAAAAGCGAACTCCTATTTCCCGCCTAAAAGCTTTCTGAAAAAAACACGATTCTGAGGTCATTCTCAGAATCGCCATTCTTAGGTTGTGCTCAAAATCGCGATTCTCTAAGTTTCTCAAAAACAAGATTCTCTGGTCATTCTGAGAAGCATGATTTTTTGGTGATTCTCAAAAACACGATTCTGAGGCAAAATCGTAATTTTCATATTAAAAAAGCACGATTTTGGGAAAACACGATTCTCAGTTGACTCAAAATCATGATTTTCACAAATCACGATTATAATACAAAAACACAATTTTGGGAAAACACGATTCTCTATTGGCTCCAAAATCACGATTTTCAAAAAACACGACTTTCATCCAAAATCGCGATTTTCATGATTTTCAAAAACACGATTTTTAGCCAAAATTGCGACTTTCAGCTCAAAACACGATTCTGAGCAAAAACACAATTTTCAATCAAAATCGCAATTTTCATGTCAAAAACATGATTCTGAGCAAAAACACGATTTTCAATCAAAATCACGATTTTCATGTCAAAAACATGATTTTGAGAAAATACGATTTTTAGTCAAAATCACGATTTTCTGCAGAATCGCGTTTTTCACGATTTTCATTCAAAATCGTGTTTTTCATAATTCTCACTCAAAATCACGTTTTTCACGATTCTCAGTTGGTTCCAAAATCACAATTTTTAGAACACGATTTTCATAAGTGCTCAGCATCGCGATTTTCATGATTTCACAAAATCGTGATCTTTACGGTTGCTCAGCATCACAATTTTCATGATCCCTCAAAATCGTGATTTCCATAAGAGCTCAACATCGTGATTTTTAGACCTCCCAAAATCGCGACTTTCACACAAAATCGTGATTTTTTCAAAAGGTCCTATTTCCTTGTTTTGATCCCCAAGAGCTTGATTTGACATAACTTTTTCATCAAAAGTCCATTTTGCATTGATTTTTAGATAGAGTAACTTGAAGTTGACCTTCAGGTGGGTTTGGGAAGCCAATGGAGAGAAAAAGTTGTTTCATGGGAAAGAAAAAAGCAAAAGAGAGAAGAAAGGGGGCTAAGATTGAAAAAGAGGAGGGAGATAAACATGAAATGCATGAAATAATCTCACATAAGGGTGAAACATCTAGAGAAAAATTGCAAGGAGTCAAGGAAACACGTGAAATATCTGAGAGGGTAGGATCCTTATTTGCAACAAGAGAATATAACAATAAATTTGTGAATATAAGAAATATGACCATAGAAGGATGAGTGTTTATATCAACCCAAATCGTGAGTGGAATTTAATTCATATTGACCTAGTGACCATTACTTTTGAGAACATTCAACCAACAACTCATTCTTCTATCCTCATGGATGGAGAACATTATGATTGCATGGGTCAAGTTGTGTTGCCTGTTATGGTGGATGATATGCAATTTTCGGAAACATTCTTTGTCATGGAATGTATAGATGAAGACTTCATCATTGGCACTCAAAGGTTTGTTACACAAAATCATCAAGAATTTGAGGTGTCTTCTCCATCTATTACACCCACTTCTACATATATGTCTATTGAAAATCCTAATGATTATCCGCATTGTAAAAATAGTGGACATAATCATCTTTTCAAAGATTGTGATTTTAATGCACAAGATTTTCTTTCCACCCATGCTTTTGTATCTAATCCTTCTTTGAGTAAATCACAGGAAACCTTTGCGAATGGAGAAATGGAGGACTCCAAGTGTTTGGGGGATGTGGAAGGGCCCTCCCTTCCTGTAAACTTGGATTTCCCTCATGAAACCATAAGCAGAGATGATCTACACTCGGATCATCAAGAAGGAGATGATCAACAAATGCTTTGCATCAATGATGTGGAAAATGATGTTGAATCTATGGTCAATCATGACAATCCATCACCCATTTGTACATGTAGAGATTCTATGAGTAATAAGGATAAATGTATCAATGAATCTCTAGATCAATCTCAAACCAAACAACCCAATGATCCATTGCATAAGCATGATGTATGTATAGAAGATCAACCTTTGTTGCATTCCCCATGCAAAGATGAGTTTTCTCCAAAAACTCACATAGAAGGCCCCAAAGACCCTTACATCAAGAAACAAAAATCACATTTTCCTTGTAATGTCAAGCAAATTTGGGTGGCCAAGCAATTACTTAGAGCCCAACCAAATCGCACTATGCTATGGGTACCAAAGAAAGCCCTTGTACAAAATCATCCCCCTCACACTAGACTTCAAAATCTATGGTCTAGGCCTACTATGCCTTATCTTTAAGAAAGACCACTTTCACCCAAAGGACCCAAAGCAATCAAGCCTAAACTCAAGAAAAATGCAGGGAGGAACTTCAAGGCAACAACCAGCACAACAAAGACATATTGGCAGCCTAAATCCTCTTCGTGCAACGTCCATGGGTGTCAAACCCAACCTTGCCTAATGCACAACATATGTTCAAGATGCACACCAAGTATGCATGCAAATAGGGCCTCATCCAAAGGCCAAGCATTGGGCACACTAAGTTTAACCCAGACACCAAGAGGGCACATGTTCATACATCATAAAAATTTTCTTTTTATTTTTCTTTTGGTAGGTTGGTGGACAAAGGTATCATCCATTTCAAATGGTTGATGGGAAAGAAAAGGTTCTTGGAGTTGGACATTTGGAGGAAGCCTCACCATCGTCTCACCCTTGAGCACTTTGCTCAAGATCTATCCATTTTTGCACCATTGCTTTCTGTATGCATTTCTTAGAGTATGCATGAGATAGGGTCTCACCATAAGACCATGCATAGACACTTTTTTGTTTTCCACCCATGCACCCTTAACCTCAACTCATGCACATGGACTAAGAAGAGATTAATTACTTTCATCTATTGTAGATGCCATTCCATTACATCATGACATTTTCATTAGGTACCTCTATTACAAAAAAAAGGGAAAGAAAGAGAGAGAACTTTGTTCCCAGGTTTGACTCATGGAACATGAATGATTCATACTTAGATGAAGGTGGAGTTGCTGATTACTAGGCCTTTATCAATTTGGATAGAAGTGTTTCTCGGCTAGCAGATGATATTATTACTGCCTTATATGGTAGATGTCCAGAACTTGGCATGAACATGGCATCCACAACTATTGTTTCCCCTTACCATGGTAGGAGGGAAAGAGCTTGAAGGTCCGCAACTTGAGCGATGTTTAACTACTGTATGTACGATAGCATCCAAGGAGATATCTGCAATGGGTAGTTTTGGTACCCTGAAAATCCTTGTATGTATACTGGGTGAGAAGACTCTTGCTTATGGTGAGCTAAAGAGAATATGTGAAAGAAAGCTTGGTGTAGTTACCCAATGCTATTTGTCAAGGAATAAAATTTGGTGTAGCTCAAGGGTAAGCACCACCTCCTTTACTTGTCAATCCATGGAGATGTGAGGACCGATATGAAGATGGTGAGCAATTGTGGTGAGCAAATGTGAGTGACAAGCATATACATGCACGCACACACACACACAAGGCAAGATCAAAGAGAGGAACAATGGAAGGACTTTGATTACAAAAGAAATCTATTAGAAAGCTAAAATCTACAAGAAGCCAACCTCAAAAATGAGCTCTCTAGATCTTTTTATAGTTTTTTGAGTAGTTTTGGCCCTGTCCAGACCTAGTGTCCATCCTACTTAAAAATTAGGTTCGAGGGCTTATTTAAGGGCTCAAACGGAGTCTAAAAATTATGAAAATTGGTAAGATGATACTTCTAATGCTCCTCAAGCTCGAGGACCCCTCGGCTTGCACAAAATGGAGCTACAAAAAGGTGAAATGATATTTACAATGGTTTTTAGTGATGAAAATCACTATTTTATAGGGATTTCTTCTGAAAATTTGACATACACTTCTTGGAGCTCCCTATGTGCTCCTTCTTCTTGTGTGTCCACTTCTCTGATGCACTTTGTATGCTTGTCCTTGACCTTGAGCTTCAACACTCCCCCCCCCCTCTCGAGTCTGTCGTCCCTGACAGACCCTTGTTGTAGTGGTTTTTCCATGTAGCGCTTTGAGAGGTAGTGTCCATCCTGTATGAACAAGATAAATCTATCGTCCAAATGTAGCAGGGCCGAGTGTATGGTTCTTCATTTGTCACCGTGAGTGTTTGCAAGTTGTAGTCCCATTGTAGGTGCTTCTTCGTTGGATTCGAGTTAGATGGTGTATTTGTGTGCTTTCAAAGATTTTGAGTTGCTCAAAAGAGGTTGTCAATGTTGATTTGGAGATGTTGGCTATTAATTGCTTCCTCAGTATTGATGTTGTCCCCGTGATATCCTCTAGATCTTCCAAAGGTGATGTTCATTGTAGTCATGCTAAGTACTCGTAACCCATAATGAACGGTGGGTAAGTGCATTGGTGCATGGGTTAAAAACAATATGTGCCCTATGCACGACCTTGGAATGTGGCCCTATGCATGCTTACTTGGAAAATGCAATATAAGAAACATGGTGCAAAAATTAGGTCTTGAGCGAATTGCTCAAGGGTACGCTGACGAAGAGGTTTCCTAATCTATCATTGTTATAATGTTTTCCAAGTAGGAGACTCTTACCATGGTGAATGGTCAGTTGATGCAGATCTCTTCGTGTGGTGCACCCGTCATTGTGATGGAGCCTTGGATGGTCTATCGTCGTCAATGAATGTCCATATTGATGGTCCACTGATGAAATTCTTTGAGTGCCTAGTCCTTTCTGCTCTCTTCAAAGCAACATTTGCCAAATACTGAGAATTGAAGCTGAAGATCAAGGAAAAAGCACAGGAGCACATCAAAGAGGTGGACACACAAGACGAAGGAGCAAGTAGGGAGCTCCAAGAAGTGTATGTCAAATTTTCATAAGAAATCCCTATAAAATAGTGATTTTCATCACTAAAAACCATTGTAAATATCATTTCACCTTTTTGTAGCTCCATTTTGTGCAAGCTGAGGGGTCCTCAAGCTTGAGGAGCATTACAAGTATCATCATACCAATTGTCATAATTTTTAGACTATGTTTGAGCCCTTAAATAAGCCCTGGAACCTAATTTTTAACTAGGTCGAACACTAGGTCTGGACAGGGCCAAAACTACTCAAAAAACTATAAAAAGATCTAGAGAGCTCATTTTTGAGGTTGGCTTGTTATAGATTTTAGCTTTGTAATAGATTTCTTTTGTAATCAAAGTCCTTCCATTGTTCCTCTCTTTGATCTTGCCTTGTGTGCGTGTGTGTGTGCATGCATGTATGTGCTTGTCACTCACATTTGCTCACCACAATTGCTCACGATCTTCATATCGGTCCTCACATCTCCACAGATTGACAAGTAAAGGAGGTGGCGCTTACCCTTGAGCTACAACATGGTATAAACTGTGAAGAAGTTTAGACACTATCTACTGGTCAACAAGTTCAAGTTTTTCACTGATCATCAAGCCTTATTATATTTAGTCAATAAACCTTGCAATACAGGACGCTTAGTAAGATGGTTCCTCTTACTAATGG
Source organism: Ceratopteris richardii (assembly GCA_020310875.1). Classification (NCBI taxonomy): domain Eukaryota; kingdom Viridiplantae; phylum Streptophyta; class Polypodiopsida; order Polypodiales; family Pteridaceae; genus Ceratopteris; species Ceratopteris richardii. The sequence goes on from CM035432.1 coordinate 97,413,791, forward strand.
AATACAACTTTGAATTTGTTGTTAGGAAAGGAAGAACCCACCTCAAGGCAGATCACCTTTCTCGCGTCACTTCAGGGGAGTCACCGCAAGGAGTGTCTGATGAACTACCTGACACTTATCTATTCAATTTTGAAGCTATTCCTAAATGGGAAAATAAGTTGGTACCTATCCTAACCTTCAGACCCGCAAATAAGAATGTGAGAACAAACAAAGAAGAAATTGTAAGATCAAAAAAATATCAGATATTGGCAGAAATTATGTACAAACAAGATACTGAGGGTGTATTAGCTTGTTGTGTCGAGGAGGATGAACATAATAGTTGGTTGCAACAAGCCCATGAAGGATTGCTAGGAAATCACTATTCTAAACAACGAACTTTGCAAAATTTCATATGTTTAGGAGTGTATTGTCCTAGTATGGATACATAAATATATGAGTGGATTAAGAATTGTCTAGTGTGCTAGGAGAGACCCCCCGTGGAGTATGCTGCCCTTTATCACATGTCATTAATTCTAGAATGGAGTGCTCCATTGGTAGAATTTATGAGATCGAGAACACTACCTTGTGAGGCTAGCCTAACAAGAAAATGAAGCATGGAGCAAGAGGCTCAAGACTATGCCTTATTTGGAGACAACCTATACCGAAGAGGCAAAGATGGTTACTTAAGATTGTGCGTTCATGAATCAGACTATTTGAAAGTCATAGAAACTACACACAGTGGCGTTGCAGGTGGAGACTTTGGGCCTTATAGAGTAATCAAGACCATTCTATTCTCAGGTCTTTGGTGGCCCACTCTTCATATGGATGCACATACCTATGTGAAGAAATGTGATACATGCCATAGTGCACAATATCCAATTAGAAAAGATGAGATGCCTTTGAGGCCAATGTAGGGAGGATGCACACTCTCAAAGTTGGGTATAGAGTTCATAGGTCCTATCAACCCCCTAGCTAGAAACTCCCATGTAGAGTACATTATTGTAGCCATAGATTACCTCACAAAGTGTGTGGAAGTAAAAGTCACAACAAAGAATGATGCTCAAACGACGGCTAAGTTCTTATTTGAAAATATGTTCACTAGATTTGGGTTACCAATAGAGTTAGTAAGTGATAGAGGTACACACTTCTTGAATGAAGTTATTGAAAACCTTCTCCAAAAATTCTTGGTGATTCATAAGAAGTATGCCCCCTATCATCCACAAGCTAACGGACAAGCCAAGAGCACAAATAAGATCTTATGTAATGTATTGACAAAACTGGTAAATAATAAATGCTCTGATTGGGATAAACAACTTCATCATGCTGTTTGGGCTTATCTAGTTGCCTACAAGATGGTACTCAATGCCACCCCATTTCAGATGGTCTTTGGATAGAATGATGTGCTACCATTGGACTTCCTGATCCTGACTTTGAAAGTAGCACAAGAACACAAATGGAATGGGCATGAGTTGTCCTCTAGGATCTTTGATGTAGAACACTTAGGTGAGACCTAGCTACGAGTGGTAGTAGGCATCTATGCTGCAAAGAAAAGACAAAAGGCATACTTTGATGCACACATCGAGGATAAAGGATTGAAAGAGGGATACCTAGTGTTGGTTTATACACTAAAGCAACATGCTCATAAATTGGAAAAAAGAGGATATGGACCCATTATCATTAATAGAATTTCCACTAATCGTGCAGTTCAATTGGCCACGCTAGAAGGTGACATCTTGCCAAACTATATTAGTGGATGTAGAGTCAAGTTGTATCAAGAACCTCTTACAGAGGATATGCTAATGAGACTCAACACTGCTAATAAGCGAAAAGCAGAAGAGTTAAGGGTTAGAGAGGAAGCACAGGCAGAAGCTAGAGAGTGCATTAGGAGAAATAAGTTAAGGGGACAAGCCCTAGATATTAATCCTAATGCCCCAAGATATCACATGGCCATGTGCCAAACATCGAGTGTAATTGCTTCTCGAATAATCGATCGACGTCCCTTTATGACCATAGAGATAGGCTAAGGACAAAATGTAAGGACTGTGAGAGCACTGATTGACTCGGGTGCAACAACTAGTGCAATTAGACTTTCTTACTGCCAAGATCTACAATTAAACATCCATCTGATAGAAGCCTATCTCATAGGGTTGGGAGGTGTGGAAACCCGGAAACGGAGCTTGTAGCCTTATTAAGGGAATATAGGGACGTGTTTTCTTGGACCTATAAAGACATGAAGGGGGTAGATAAAAAAATATGCTCTCATACGATTCCCATGATAACTGATGCAAGGCCTACCAAACATAAGCCCTACACATATAATGACACTTATGCAGCCAAAATAAAAGACAAAATTGATAGAATGATTGAAGCTGGATTTATTTATGAGATTGAGCATACTAAATGGGTGCCCCCATTGTAGTGGTGCCCAAGAAGAACGGAAAGTTACAAGTGTGTATTAACCTTAAAAAATTTAATGCTACTTGATGGGTTTTTGGGGTACAACCAAGTAGCCATTGCCCTAGAAGATCAACATAAGACTGCTATTGCCATAGAGTGGGGAAGCTTAGCATTTTGTGTAATGCCATTTGGGCTCACAAATGCACCTGCAACCTTCCAAAGGCTTGTGTGTCATGTCTTCAAAGAATTCTTGCAAAAGAGATTAGAAGTATATGTGGATGATTTATGTGCTCATTCCCAAGAAAGAAGATACCACATCCCTGAGCTTAGGCAGATCTTCAACAAGTGTAGAGAATATCGAGTTTGTTTGAACCAAGGAAAAGTGTGTGTTCATGGTATGCCAAGGTAAGATTTAGGGTTCCATTGTTTCTAAGAATGGAATATCAACAGATGAGGACAAAGTAAGAGCCATAGCAGAGCTGCCCAGGCCAAGGAACGTTAAAGAGGTTTATGCAATCATAGCGTTAGGACAAGGGAAGAATGTAAGGACTGTGAGAGCATTGATTGACTCAAGTGCAGCAATGAGTGTAGTTAGACTTTCATACTGAGAAGATCTATAATTGAACATCAATTCCATTGAATCCTATCTCATAGGATTGGGAGGTGTTGAAACCCCCTGTTTGTGCGAGGTAGAGCTTCCCATCTATCTTCAAAATGTTCCAATGAGAGTCAAAGTGCTAGTGTGTGAAGATGAGGACCTTACAGAACCACTTGTCTTGGGTCAAGACTGGATCTATGACCATGCAATCAACTTAAACCTTAAAAGACAACTTCTTCAAGTTTGGGTACATGAACAATGCATCATATTAGAATTAGAGGATTGCATGAGCACAAATCCAAGTAGCACGCATTCTCTTAGTTCCTCTAGGTTCAATCTGAGCAAAGAAGTTGTTGTATGTGTCAAAAAGTATATGATCCAGAAGGACTCTATCATGGAAGAACAATCTCAAAGAAGTGAGGACCCCTCTTCTTTTTCAAAGACTACTCTAGCCACGACAATTCAACCAAAGAGGCAAGTAGAACAGTACACGAGCATGGCTACATCAAATAGACAAAAAAAGTGCAAGAAGAAAGAAGCTCATGGCATGAAGCAGATTTGGGTACCAAAAGGAGAGCAAGCACCAGCTTTGACACAACCATTCCCATCGAGGCAAGCCAACCATACTAAAAAAAAACACCAAAAAATGAGGACAAGATCAATCACAAGGTCTCCTACAAATTTGGGTACCAAAGCAATCGAGGAAGGCCAACCATAATAACGTACAAATTTGGGTGCCTAAGAAATTAACTGCAGCTCAACAAGGACAATTACACATGTGGGTACCCAAGGCACTCTTACATGCACAAACACCACTAATCTCCCTCACAAGAAAAGTCTCAACAAAGAAGCCAAAGAAAAGTAAGGGTGAGAACCAGGCACAAAGAGCCAAAGAAGATCAACTCACCTCTTCGACAATAATAAGAAGGCAACCATCAAGAATATGGGTTTGGAAGCCAAAAGCACTAGTAGCACCCATAGAACCAAAGCACCAACCATGAGGGCTACAAAATTTAAGCAACCACTCAAAGATGAAGAAGTCAAAAGTGACCTCTACACAGCCACACACAATTCTAAGATGGATCCCTATTAGGAGGAAAGATCAATTGTCATTTGAGGATCCAATGGATAACTCCAACAAAGGCTACATCAACTGGAAGAAACATTGAAAGCTTCGACGTGCAACAACCATGTGTCTTTGGCATAACCTTGTCTTTTGCATCATTCAGGTCATGCATTTCCGAAGTATGCATTATTATAGGGACAAATTACACGGCTGTGCATAAACACAATTGCAAAATCCCCTACACATGCAACACATTGGACATGTGTAAAATATTTTTGATGTTAATATCTTTCTCTGTGTTTTGTGACATTGTTACAAAAAAAAAAAAACCAAAAGAGAAAGAATAGGACTCTGCGCTTGAAGAATCTCCAATGCGAACCATCAACAAGGACATCCATTAGCAACAGAAGAAAAGCCGATGGTCAATCACCATGCTGGAGCACAACATGAAGAGATGAATATCGCTGGACCTTTGACTATGGTAAGAATGGCCTACTTCGACAACACTCTAACCCTAATAGATTAGGAAACCTCTTCGTTGGCATACCCTTGAACACTTTGCTCAAGAGCCAATTTCTTGCATTGTACTTCTTCCAATGCATTCCCCAAGTACGCATGCATAGGGCCACATTCCAAGGCCCTGCACAAGGCACATATCTGTTTCGACCCATGCACTAATGCACTTAACCATCATTCATTATGGGACAAAAGTACTTGGCATCCTACTATGAAACTCATGTTCAAATATCCAAGGACATCAAGGGTACAACATCAGTACCTATGAAGCAATTCACGGTTGACAACCGCTCAATATCAATCTTGACAACCTCTTTTGAGCAACTAGCAATCTTTGAAAGCACAGAAATACACCATCCAACTCAAATCCAAGGCAGAGGTACCTACAAGGGGACCAACTCTCGCATAGGCTAGTAGTGTAAAAATGAAGAACCAGACCAAGTTACATTTGGAAGATGGACCGCTCCTGTTGATACATGAAGGACACTACTTCTCAAAGTACTACATGGAACAACCACTCCAATAAGGGTTTGTCAGGGATGACATACTTGAGAGGGGGGGAATGTTGTCACTCAAGGTCAAGCACAAGTATGGAAGCGCATCAAGGAAGTGGACACACAAGAAGAAGGAGCATGACGGGAGCTCCAAGAAGCACATTCCAAATTTTCAGAAGAAATCCCTATAAAAATAGCTATTTTTATCACTAAAAACCATTGTAAATACCATTTTCTATTTTTGCAACTTCATTTTGTTCAAGTTAAAGAGTCCTTGAGCTTGAGGTATTAGAAGTATCATCCTAATATTTTTCATAATTTTTAGACTCTGTTTGAGCCCTCGAATAAGCCCTCGAACCTAATTTTTAAGTAGGCTGGACACTAAGTATGGACAGGGCCAAAACTACTCAAAGAACTATAAAAAGGTATGGAGAGATCACTTTTGAGGTTAGCTTGTTAGAATATTTCTTTTTTAATCAAAGTCCTTCCATTGTTCCACTCTTTGCTCTTATCGTGTGCGCGAGTGTGTGTATGTGTGTGCATGCTTGTGTGCTTTCACTCACACACTTGTGCCATCACTTGCTCACGGTCTTCATAGCGGTCCCCACGTCTCCACGGATTGAAATTTATGAGGTGAATCTCCTCATGTTGGTACTTGCCATTGTGCTAGAGTGACAAAGGGAAATCCAAGTTCCTCATCAAAGCTCTTTTTTGAACCGCTTGATTTTCCATCAATGTCTTCAAAATTTGTACATGTTTTATTACTAGCAGAAACATTTTCTTTAAGCCTCAACCTTCCTCTTCCACTCATTCCTCTAAGGATGCTGATTTGCAAAAGAAGAAGAGATGCAAATATTGCCGAAAGGCTAGTTATACTATTGATGAGTGTAGAAAGCTTGCTCAATGCAATGAAAAGAAGAAGGATTTCGACATGTCTATTGCTGAATATTCTTCAAATGCAAAGAATGATGAAGCCAACATGGTCAAGATTTTTGAGCATGTGTTGTTACATGTCATTATGATGCATCATTGCATTCTAAATGTATCGTTTTGAGTGAGGCTGATTCGGATTGGTTCTCTGATAGTGGTGCTTGAAAGAAAATGACTTCATGCAAAAGGTGTTTTGCATATTTGAAAGATGCACCCAAAGGAGGACATGTGTGTGCAAACAATGCCTCTTACCCTCTCACTCAAGTAGGAGAAATTGAGCTTATGGCTGCAAATGGAGGTTTGATTCTCTTAAAAAATGCATTGTATCTGAAGTATTTCGATGGCGATGCACCGCGCTGCACTCTCCTTCTCGAGAGCTCCACGACGATATGCTCGGAGTTGAAAACCGAGCTCCTGACGCCGCACACAGTACTCCGCACAGAGGCTGTAGAATACGCAGAAAACACAGTACACAGGGAGCACGAAGACAGACTTCTTAGGTCTTACAAATGCGGTCGAACTTACAGTCTGTGACTGACCAGGCCACTATATGTTTTATTAAAGAACATATACAAAGAAGTGTCCGATGGCCATTTGGCCTTTCACATGGACACTAACGGTAACAATCTCCCACTAAAGGCCAATATGGCCAGAGTAACTATGGGAGAAAAAAGAAAGAATGATAAAGAATACCTGAGTGTAAGTATACAAACTATACCTCCCACCTGATGGGCATGTTACACAGTATACAAGTGACTGCGTAAGATCAAGAATCAAGTAACCCCCATCAAGTGACAACAGTGTCGAAAGCTATCCTGTGGTAGAGCTTTAGTCAAAGCATCTGCAGCATTATCTCGAGTGTGAACCTTCTCAAGAATAATGCTCTCAGTGGCTAAGCAATCTCTAATGAAGTGATACCTCACCTCAATATGCTTGGTCTTTGCATGATAGACCGGATTCTTAGCCAAAGCAATGGCACTCTGACTATCACTGAGCAAGTGAGGTACATGCTGAGGCAAACCCATATCACAAGCAAGACGAGAAAGCCACAATGCTTCCTTACATGCCTCACTTGCTGCAACATACTCTGCTTCTGTGGTGGAAACAGCTGTACATTCTTGAAGACGAGATCTCCAAGAGATAGCACCTCCAACAAAATGAAAAATGTACCCTGATGTAGACTTACGATTGTCTACACAACCAGCATAGTCAGAATCTGTGTAACCAATAATGGATGCTTTCCCTCTACCTAAGCATAGACACTTTTCCTTAGTGCCACTCAGATATCTCAAAATCATTTTGACCGCTTCCCAATGTTTCTTGCCAGGATTAGACATATATCTGCTCACAACTCCCACTGCAAATGCAATGTCTGGTCTCGTAGCTACCATAGCATACATGAGACTACCAACAGCAGACTGATAGGGAATTTTGGTCATGAATTCCTTTTCCTCATCTGATTTGGGGCAGTCATCCTTGCTCAATTTCACATATGTGGGTAAAGGTGTACTCAATGCCTTTCCACCCTGCATATTGAATCGGTGAAGTACTTTGGATATGTACTCACTTTGAGACAAGTATATGCATCTTTTACTCCTATCACGAGTAATGCGCATGCCAAGAATATGTTTGGCATCCCCCAAATCCTTCATATCAAATGTCTGACTCAACTTCTTTTTGAGAATTGACAAATCATAAGAGGACTTCCCAGCAATCAACATATCATCGACGTAAAGTATCAAGCATATCAAGCTGCCATCAGAACATCTCTTTGTGTAGAGACAATGATCCTCATTGCTCCGAGAATAGCCTTGGGACTTCATAAAAGCATCAAACTTTTGGTACCATTGTCTAGGAGACTGTTTAAGTCCATACAAGCTCTTCTTGAGCTTACAAACTAGACTTTCCTTGCCAGGAACTACATAACCCTCTAGTTGTTCCATATAGATCTCATCTGTAAGATCTCCATGCAAGAAAGCTGTTTTCACATCCATTTGGACTAGCTCTAAGTCCTCCATTGCAACGAATCCAAGCAACATGCGCAAAGTAGTCATCTTGACCACTGGAGAGAAGATTTCCTCAAAATCAACACCATGTTGTTGCTTAAAACCCTTTGCAACAAGTCGTGCTTTATATTTTGGAGAAGCACTATCTGATGTGAATTTCAGCTTATATACCCATTTACATGGTAAAGCTTTCCTGCCCTTTGGCAAAGGTACTAGGTCCCAAGTACCATTCTTGTGAATAGAATCCAACTCACTCTTCATGGCACGCTCCCACTTGACATGATCCTCTGTCTGCATAGCCTCTTTGTAGCAAGAGGGCTCACCGGCATCTGTTAGCATAACAAAATCTAAACCTGGAACATATCTATCAGGTGGATATGAGACACGTGCAGAACGTCTCAATGGTTGCTGAACAGGAACATGTGCAGACTGATCTGAATGGACATTCTCTTGAACATCCCTATGTGCAGCATTTTTATGCATGCTAACCAGAGGACTAGTATCCTCAAACACCACTCTTCTCACTTCAACCTCCTTAATCGGCTGTTTATGCATCTTAGACTCATTAAAAATGACATCACTACTTCTGATCACTGACCGTGTTTCAGGATCCCATAAGCGATATCCAAATTGTCCTTCTCGACCATATCCAAGAAAAATGCATTTCTTTGACTTATGGTCCAACTTCTGTCTAAGATTCTTGGGTATATGAACATATGCTTCACACCCAAAAACTCGAAGATGATCATAATATGGTGGTTTCCCTATCCATAACTCTTGTGCCACTTTCAGACCTTTGGCAGTACTAGGTGAAAGGTTAATCACATGAACTGCAGTCAATACTGCTTCTGCCCAAAAACCTTGTGAGAGGTTTGCATGATGCAACATAGAGACTACTCTATCTTGAATAGTTCTATTCATCCTATCAGCTACACCATTCTGTACTGGGGTATAAGGAGCTGTAAACTCTCTACAAATCCCTCTACACTGACAGAAAAGGCTGAATTCATGTGAGGTATACTCACCCCCATTATCTGAACGTAAAGCCTTAAGCTTAGTTCCTTTTTCAGTCTCAACTGAAGCAAGCCATTTTCTAAAAGTAGGGAATACATCATCCTTCGATTTGATAGGATATACCCAGACTTTTCTAGTAGCATCATCTATGAAAGTGACAAAGTAAAGAGAACCACCTAAGGACCTAGTGGGCATAGGACCACACACATCTGTATGAACAAGATCTAAAGGCTGAATTGAAGAGTCAATGTGCGTTTTATGCACATTTCTGGTTTGCTTTCCATATTGACAATGCTCACAAAATGAAAAATCAGAGAAAGATAACACAGGTAAGTAGCCAGAACGAGAAAGATTTTCCATTCCACTACGAGATATATGGCCCAAACGACCATGCCAAATACAAGCCATAGGCTGTTCAGTAACAGCTAACAAGTGTTCTTTCTGTGATACAAATAAAGGGTAAAGTGAGCCAACTTTCCTTCCTTTTGCAATAACCATATTGCCCTTTGATATACGAAAGGACTGAGCATAGAAGACCACCTTGTAACCAAGGTCATCAAGTTGACCAACTGACATCAAACTACGCGATAACTGAGGTACATGGCGTACATTATGCATAGTAAATTTTGAACCGTCAATGAACTGCACAACTACATCTCCAATCCCCACAACATCACACTGGTAAGAGTCACCAAGTCTCACGGTGCCAAGAGACTTTGCTGCATAATTAGAGAACCATTCTCTATGTGGTGTCACATGGAAAGAAGCACCAGAATCTAGCAGCCACGTGTGGGAAAGAGAATCAGCCATAAGTGCCTCAGATGACACAGTACTATCAAGTGTCAACACATCAGCATCATCAGAAATAGCATTAATTTCTTCAATCTTCACAGTCGAAGTAGATGGTGCAGGTAACTGTTTAACATGCCCATCAACATTCTGTCCTTTACCTTTAGCATTCTTTAATGCATAACAATCTTTCTTCATGTGTCCTTTCTTATGACAATAATGGCATTCAATATCCCTCTTCCTTGATTTACTTCTGCTCTTATTCCGTTGACCATTCTTTTCCTTGTTCTTGCTCCTGCCACGTTGTTGATTCTTTCCTTGGTAAGAATCACGAACATTATATGCATCTCCACTCTGAGTGCCAACCATAGATTTTCTACGAATCTCCTCACTCAAGAGTGCTCCACATATGTCATCATAGACGAGTTTACCACCTGGTGCACTATTGCTAATAGCTGTGCAAAATGTATCCCATGATGATGGCAGGGTGCATAACAGCAATACTGCTTTCATTTCATTGTCCATATCCATTTTCTGAGCCTATAACTGGGAGAATATGGCATCAAACTCATTTAGATGAGCAGCAACACTATCTGTGTCCTTCATATGAAGGTCGTATAATTTTCTCATCAGATATACTTTATTTGATGCCATCTCTTTTTCATATGTATTGCATAACTTCTTCCAAAGCTCCTCTGCACTTTCACAGTCTAATACTGTAAAGTAAACATTATCTGCCAGGTGCAAGCGAATGGTAGACCTAGCCATTTCATCTAACTCATCCCAATCATCTTCATCCATGTCAGCAGGCTTCTTTGAAATCCCATTTACTGGCTTCCATTGCCTTCTGTTGCTCTAGCACAATGGTGAGAACCACGTTAAGAAGCTTCACCTCCTTAATGTCAATCCGTGGGAGAGGTAGGAGTGATATGAAGATCGTGAACGTGAGATGATGTGAGAGTGAAGGTGAGAAGCATAAAGATGCACACACACACACACACACACACACAATGAAGAGATAAGCAAGACACAATGGAAGGTGAGAAATTAGCTCTATTACTCAAGAATACTCTTACAAGATCAAACTAGCTCTAAGCTCACACTAGCCAACATGAACCAACCTCAAAAATGAGCTCTCTAGCTCTTTTTATAGTTTCTAGACTAGTTTTGACCGGTTTCACATCTAGTGACCGGCCTAGTTAAAAAATAGGTCCTAGAGGCTATTTGGAAGGGTAAACGATGTCTAAAAATAACGAAAATTGGTACGCGCATTCTACCTAAGCTCCTCAAGCTCGAGGACTCCTCGACTTGCACAAAATGGAGCTATGGATTACAAAATGGGGTTTTGTCTATATTACATATGTTACAAGAGTGATGAAAATCACTGTTGGATGTTTGAAGAAGTAATAAAAATATACTTGTTTTGAAAAAATGATCCCACTGGCTCCCTGCTCCGTCTTTACATGCTTCCATGCTGTCTGTGCCTCTGACTGTGCCTCTGACTGCTTCCAACACCTTCTTTGAATCAACACATCTTTAATCTGATTCTTCCATAGAGCAAAGTTTGTGCCATCAAATTTTCGGATCTCAAAATGGTCTTTGCCCTGCAAGTTATGCTCCTCCTCGGAACGCTAGCACTAGACCCTGATCCACCGGATGTGCCTGAGACCTCTGATGCCATGATCGTAGAGAACTGAATAGAATGATAATGGAGCTAGAAGAGTCCAAACACCAACAAATAAGTGTATCAAGGAGTAAATCGACCACTATATAATTGACTAAACCAGAAATCTGGAAAAATTTTGCCAGAGTATCCTCTGCAAAATTAGCATATGACCAGTGTCAAAGTATCATAAAACTGCAAGTACTGACATGTCTACCTGCATAGTGAATCACTGACTCCACTGCATATAATCAGTTACCCAATAGAAGCCAACTAGGCTTATCGAGCACCTATGAACAACTATCATACATCTCCTATGGCGAGGCTGGGTAAGTCTTCCACCTGCATCACCAAAGAGACCCCAACATCTGGGTGTCTCCCAGTTAAGAAAACCTCACCACGGCCCTCTTTATCAAACGTAAAAGGCTTTATGCAAAGAACATAATCGCTATATCAATGCCCACATGGACATACATAAGCGGTATCCACAGAAGCGTACATGGTGTGTATGTGCTCAATATATGCAGTAAAATGACACTAAAAGGCTGAATACATAGCCCAAAAACTAGCCAATAACACCTGCAAGTGTCTGTCAACTCTGATGTTTTAAGCTTTAAAAACCTGCATAAATTTGCAGCAACTGCTCCCACCAAAACTGAAAACCCCTCAAGAAACTTGTAGTTTTACGAGTGTGGCTGAAAATACAGCCCCAAAGGTTGATATTTATTGTCTGAGAAGTACAAGGAACACTCTTCTTGATGTTCTTGGACCTGTGTGAAGAGAACTACGTGCGAAAGTACTCCGAAATGGCTCCAAAAACACCCCAAAATTGCTTCAAAAATAGGCTTTAAAAGCAAAAATGAAGCTTTGAGGGACCAAAACTTGTTCAAGGTAATGTCAACCTTAGTCTTTCCCCTTCTTCAAACACCATAAGGGTGTAGCTTAGTGGCAAGAGATTGCCACAGTGAAGCGAGCAGTGGGGGGAACAGTACTGGGATGGGTGACCTCCCGGGAAGTACCGGGAACCTCTATATTCCTTGATCGTTGAGGTCCTCCCTCGCGCGCAGCCAACGGTGACTTCGATGACTCGGATGACAAGGTCTATGCCAAGGTCTATGCCTTGGTCGCCGCCTTGGAGAAAGCCTGGGGGGGGGGTGCTCGCTTCGCTCGCACAAAAGGAACAAAGCTTTTTGCCTCGAACTGCTCTGATACCAGTGAAGTATTTCGATGGCGATGCACCGCGCTGCACTCTCCTTCTCGAGAGCTCCACGACGATATGCTTGGAGTTGAAAACCGAGCTCCTGACGCCGCACACAGTACTCCGCACAGAGGCTGTAGAATACGCAGAAAACACAGTACACAGGGAGCACGAAGACAAACTTCTTAGGTCTTACAAATGCGGTCGAACTTACAGTCTGTGACTGACCAGGCCACTATATGATTTATTAAAGAACATATACAAAGAAGTGTCCGATGGCCATTTGGCCTTTCACATGGACACTAACGGTAACAGTATCTACTTGGTATCAAGGAGTACTTAATTTCAGTTTCGTTGATCGCTAAAGCTGGACTTCATGTACACTTTGTTGATGATAAATCTATGGTTCATTATTTCAGGTACATTATATAATGGTTTGTATCGCTTGGATAGATAGAAGAGGGCTACCTCAAATGCCTTGGTTTCTCATACTTCTTCCATGGCTAAAATGGAGCTTTGGCATGCTCGTTTTGATCACTTGAACTTCAGTAGTTTGCTTTACTTGCAAAAGAAGGACATGGTTATTGGTTTTCCAACACTTAAGTCCATTGAAGAGCATGCATGTGAAGGTTGCATTCTTGGAAAAATGTATCGTGCTTCTTTTCCAAAAGATAGTCTCACACACGCACAACAAGAAAATTGCAACTTGTTCATAGTGATGTATGTGCTCCCATCAAGACTCCATCTTTTGGGAAGCATGTATATTTTGTTACATTCATTGATGATGCTACTCGCCATACATCCCTACAAAAGCCTTGAGCGCCACTACTCCTTATGAGGCTTGGAATGGACATAAACCTATGGTTAGTCATATGCAGATGTTTGATTGTTTTGCATATGCTCTTATGCCATCACAACAACATCAAAAACTTGATGAAAAGGTAAATAAATGTATATTTGTCGGTTATAATGCTGAAAGTAAGGGATATCATTTGTACCATCCAATGATGAACATAATTATTGTGAGTCGAGATGTGGTATTTACTGAAAAATCAGTTTTCCTTGTACTTGAATCCAAAATATAGCTAATAATTAGCTCACAAGATGTGTGCAATACACTCATGCCTTTGATCCAAAGTGGTGCGTTTGACTATGGCCATGTAGAGTAGCCAGCTGAGGTTCAAAGAGATGAAAAATTCCAGCAAAATAGAGTTGAAAATGTAAATAATTTCCAGCCAAACATGGTTGCAATTTTCAAGCAAAAAATGGTTAGAGCTACTAGAAATTTTCAGCCATATATGGCTGTAACATTTGCATCAAAATATGGTTGAAAATGGGCATGAAATTAAGCCCACACATGATAAAGATGTTGACTATGTATTACATAATGAATGCATGTCTATGAAGAGTGCACAAAGTATGCCAAAGTGACTGAAACAAAATTTGCATGATAGCAAATTGAGTGCACCTTTACTTGGTAGAACAAGATCAAGATCCCTCCATGCATCAAGTATTTTTGTGGATTATTATGTTATTACAACAACATGTAACGAAGAGCCACTTACTTTTGAGGATGTGTGTGACAATCCACATTGGTTGAGTGCTATGCAATAAGAAATGGATTCCGTACATAAAAATGGTACATGGGAGTTATGTAAATTGCCAAAAGGAAAAAATGCCATTGGTACAAAATGGGTTTACAAGATTAAGAGAAAGTCATATGGTAGCATTGATCACTACAAAGCTAGATTGGCTTCCAAAGGATATGTGCAACAATATGGCATTGGCTATGAGGAAACTTTTGCACATACTTCACGCATGACTACCATTCATACCATGGTTGCATTGGCTTCCCAACGAGGTTAGAAAGTACATCAATTGGACTTAAAAACATCAGTTGGAAAGTACATCAGTTGGAAAGCACATCTTGAATGGTGATTTGTAAGAAGAGGTCTATGTGAAGAAACCTCCTAGATTTTCCATGAAAGGGCAAGAGCATATGGTTTGTCGCTTGAATAAACCTTTGTATGGTATCAAGCAAGCTCCATGTGCATGGTATGACTGCTTTTTCCATGAAAGGGCGAGAGCATATGGTTTGTCGCTTTGAATAAACCTTTGTATGGTATCAAGCAAGCTCCATGTGCATGGTATGACATACTATTGAATAGGTCATGTGATGCAAAACTTGAAATCCGTATGGCTGATTTGCAACATACTTTTGATGTTACTTATGTTGGAATTTTGAGCTACTACCTTGGCATCCACTTTGTATTTGTTGATGGGGGAATTGTTATGCATAAAGCAAAGTATGTTGAAGAACTACTTCAACATTTTGACTTTGAGGATTGCAAGACGGTTTCCACACCGATGGAGACAAGACTTCGGTTCTCAGTTGAGGATTCCAGTGATGCTTTTTATACTTCTCTTTATGAGCAAGCTGTGGGATGTCTTATATATGCATGCAAAACAAGGCTAGATATGATGTATGTAGTTTCCCTGGTGACTTGATTCATGCATAGCCCTCGCACTAAGCATTGGAAAGTAGTGAAACATGTGTTTAGATATCTCAAAGGCACTTTCAGTTTAGGTCTCTTTTATGGCAAAGATATTCAACCATGATTACATGCATTTACAAATAGTCATTGGGCTGGTTGTTATGATACTTATGTGTCCAGTAGTGGTAATTGCTTTTTCCTTGGAGAATCATGCATATCTTTGTTGAGTAAGAAGCAACCTACAGTGGTGACATCGAGTCATGAAGCTGAGTACAGGGAAGTTTTCACAGCTACAATGGAATGTAAAGGGCTAAGACACCTATTAATGGATCTTTGCATGGAGATTGATGTTGCTATTCATATTCTCATTGATAGTCAAAGTGATTGGTAGATGCAAGAAATCTGGTGTTTCATGCATGAACCAAACATATTGAGGAGAGAGTGCCTCCATGCAGGAGATATTGATTTGGTATATGTGCCTACACAAATAATGTGGAAGATATATTCACCAAAGCTCTTCCATAGGAAAATTTTGAAGCTTTTTGCAAAGCTTTAGGCTTATTGCCTAGTGGGGGCTGATCTTTCTCTCCCTATATGTGTTCACATCAATTGCTTCAAGGGGGTTTGTTAGCATATATGTGTTCCTTGAGTAGCTTTGATGTGAACCTTTTCCCTATACATGGGAACTTTTTACTCTAGTGCTGGCTAGAGGTTTCTTCCCCATGTTACCACATACACAATTCACTCAGATGTGCTGGTACTTTGTACTTAGGGATATTATTCAACACTTACTTCAATTTTGTTCATCATCAATAGAGAGAGATCTTTCAACCATCCATCTTCTTTGTATGCCATTCTGCATTTGTGCTCCTTGTGTGTGCTTCTTGTGTGTCTCTTGCACTTCTACACACACCCAACAGTAGTCACTTATTGACATGCTCTTTTGTATGAAGCTCATTCTTGAGTTGCAAGTTCTGTGCCTTTGTATTGGTCTCATAAAATGTGACGAAGCTATTCCAAATCCCTTTTACAGTCTTGGCATCCTGTATCTGTCCAACCATGCTATCCTATATTCTAAGAGGCATCCAATGCATTACCATTTGTGCTCCTTGATTCCACTCTTCATATGCTCTTAATTGGTCCGCAATCTGATTCCTCTCTCATAACTGCAAAGCATTTTCATTCTCTCTTTCAATGTACTTCCAATGGCCTTTTCCTATCTAAAAACTCCTCATTCTAAATCTCCAAGCATGAAAGTTGTTCTTGTCCAACTTATGTCTCATAACTTGATTCATTCCATCAACATTTTCCATTTCTATAGCAATTCACAACAGTGCAAAAAAACTAGAAGTAATACCTCTACTTCAACATTATCACACTATGAGATGACAATTTGATCTCATAAAAACACAGTTTTCGTGTATCAATAGTACACATACTCACTTGAAACTCTGAATCTGGAATGTTTTAGTGTTGTCGAACAAAATGCAAGTTACAATTTTACAAATTGACCTAGTTCTTCCATAGGTTACACCTTGCAAGCTTGAAATGAAGGTCGAGATGGCTCCAAAATAGAAATCTGAGAAAAATAGGTGATCCCCAAAGGGATCACTTTTGAAAATATTTTGATGCCTTCTACTTCACACCAAATTTTGTAGCAATTTGAGATTGTTTGTGAAGTGTGTGTTCTCCATGCCTTCTCACGTACTCTTCACTGTCAGCCTTCTCCACGAGCTCTCTATAGCCACACTAGCTCTGATACCATGTCAAGAGAAAGGAGTTAAGAAAGAGAGCTCTCACACACTCTCACACACAAAGAAAGGAGCACACACATGTTGAGGCAAGGAAGACTTAGCTTCTTCTTCTTCTATTAGATAAAGACGATAGTAAGACATATGGAACATTTCATAAAAAAATAATCACACTAGAACCAAGATTATTAGATCACTCTATAAAGAATACACAACTTGCAATCAGTTCTACACATATATTGCGCACACTTTGTCATTATCTAAGTTATGGGAATGTTAGCTTTCAATTTTCTATACAATTACTCTAATCGGTAGGACTTCATCAGATCATAGCAATTAGAACATTAATCGATAGTTCACGTGTATTTACAAAGAATTACATATTCTAGAAATTACAAATAGAATACAAAATAATATCTGTGAAATGGACTTTGCATTGGCTACCTCCTAACAAAACATTTGCTTGATGTGTGGATCCAATGGAGAATGTCTCAATACTTTTTTTTTGGAATTTTACCTCTCTTTGTATTGAGGAAATTGCTATTTTGGATATGTCACATTGTCTACATATTGATTTCTATACAAAATACGATTGTTATGACAAACATGTATATAACAATAATCAATAACAAGAATATTGATCATCTTATTCATTTCATCATGTGATGTAGGAAGAGAATTATTTCTTGGTAAAAACTTCTGAGATAGTAGCCTACAAGTTCATAAAAAGAAAAATGATTATTACATAAAAAGTATATTGATACAGATAGAAAAAAAGTACCATCTATATAATATACCTTAACAATACCAAAATAGATACATTAATCTATCCAAAATGATTTTGAATATGGAGAATAAGTAAACTTGCACTTATCCATGTCAATTGACTTCATTAATAGATGTGCTTTAAACTTTCTTCTTGACGATATTTTTTGTGTTAAAAATATCAATACCCGCTTTCATTTTGATACCAATCGTCAATAAAATCAACCATGCCATCATTATCATCGCAAACATCATGTTGCTTATCTCCTTTGAAATATATTTCTCTTGGTGTTTCATAATCTACAAGATCGATTTTGCATAGCCTCCTCATGGGTACTTCTGATAAATAGGCTCTTCCTAATAACTCTAGATGGTGTGGTGGAATATCATCAATATCATAATCTAGAATATGCATACATGAACAAAAGAATTATAATTCCATTGTAATTTAGACATAATCTTAAATCTATACACATGAATGGAAATAGAATTTTACAAACATAAGTAAAGACATAAGTAGAGATAATAAAATTCCATTACCAATTTTAACTTTGATTCAAAAGTGTCACATAACACTAACAATTTTCATACTAGCTTAAAGGTGCTACTGAAAGTCTACACCATCCATTATTCACTGAAAATTCATCACTATGACATAATGAGGTAGTAGCATTGACAACTATATATCTTGATACATCTTTGCTCATATATTATGGTTCATGACAATCTTCACACTCTTCAATGTTTTTGTGTAGTTATGTTGAATATAAACGAGAGCCATTGAAATCCTGCAATAGAATGTGTTTTGGAATTTATATGTACATAATTATAGTTTTACATACCTTGCGTTATACATATTATCCCTGGAAACATTTACTTGTTAGCAGTTGAAAGATTATTACAAATATGAAGCACTTATGGTGGAATGATTTGTTGCAGGTGTTAGTCTCATGTCTCAGTCACTACATTGTGCAGCCAACAAGGCTTTATATAAAAGATCTTCTTAACTTATAAAGGGGTACTGTATTCAATGGCTAATATATGGGCACCAGCAATTGATAGCTTTGATGTTTCCTTATGGACAACTATCTGTTGTTGTTGTTGTATATCAAGATTCACTACTTGTTTGAAGTACATGAAATCAAGTATATTATTTGAAGCATCATAAGCATGTTTATATGCATAATTGCAACGTATGGGATTTTGACTTTTGATGGAAATCAGACTTATGACAAGTAAGGAAAAACATTTGTGTTGTTTCTTGACATTGTCTTTTTTTTTTCAACAAGATATGAAATACATACATATAGATCACTATTTCATAATTATAGAAACTCATAGTAAGCAAAGCTATAAATTGTAATTTGTAATTGATGCATGATGCAACATGCATCATGCAGAGAGATAGAGAGAGAATAGACAAGATTTCAAGTGTAACAATAAGCTATGAGGCTCACCTACACTATCTATATATGAATGTCAAATTACAACGTGTGAATATGATACAAACTGACAATATCTGTATCTAGGTAGAAATAGGAACGAGATACAAGAGTTTGTGTGCCTAAGAGGTATGAAGAGTGTGTGTGTGAAAATATGGAGAATACGAACATTTTATAACTATTTTATAGCAAACCCAAATTGTGATCAAGCTAAATCAGAAACGAATGACCTAACAAGTAAGAACGGAAATAGACTTGCTACTCACAATAAATCAACAATGAATTTTGATGGTAAGCTGGCAGAATCTCCTCCAAATAATCACCAAAATGTAGACCACAACTCCTCAAAGAGTGTTGAACTCCTCCTCTAAGATAGCCTCCAAAGAACTTCTCCAAGATCTTGATCACCTCCTTCTCCTTAGCCTTGAGCACTTGAGAGACTTGAGTGATGATTGATCAATGAGCAAGGCTCCTCTTATATAGCCTTTCATGCTTCTAAAAGCACATAATGAAAAGCATAGAGCATATGCTAAAAGCTACAATCACGATCCGTCATTGCTAAGTTTAGCAAAAGCAAAATCAAAATCTTCACGCTACGTCATTTTGTTGTCGTCATTGTTTGCAAGCTTTTCATAAAAGCTATGAAGAAATATTTGCCAATTCTTGCGCAATGTACCAACCAGGATTTGAACCTAGGTTGGCCTTTTGAGAGCACATTGTTGTAGCCATGTCGCCATATGACTTTGCAATACTTCAGGAATTTGGACCATGACATTGACTCCAACAATCCCCCTTCAATGTCACAATGATACAAGGTTTAATAACCTGCAAAACTTTCTGTGACTTTTTCTTGACTTCTTTCCACTGAATCTTGAGCTGACTATGTGTGAACTTGTATACTTGAGAAACTGCAAATTGAATATCTAGATGTGTATTACATAGATATATCAAGAAACCGACTGCTTGAGTATATGATGTAGCATCAAATGGTTTTGAATCTATTATCGAGTGTAATAACACATTGACATCTATTGGTGTCTGCATAGGTTTACAATTTATCATCTCAAATCTTTCCAATAATTTCTCAATGTCTTTATGCGGTGTTATGTAGATACACTCATCTTTGTATTTAAACTCAATCATGGGACTTGTGATAATCATATCACTTTGAAGTGCATCTTGAACACTAGCTGGTTCATTCTCAATTGAAGTAAGTGCTAAATTATTATGATCCTCAAAATATTCTACATAATTTACGTGGTCTCCTTGTTGCCTCCTTGTTGTCTCCTTGTTTGACTTCTAGTTCTTCCAATATATTCTTGTATACCACTCTCCTTCTAGGTTTGACATAACTACTTTGGTGTATTCTTGAAAAGTGGTGGTATCTCTTCTGGTTCTTCAATATCTCTTTCTTTTGGAACTTTGGAACCTTCTCCAACTTCATTAGTCAAAACTTCAAGAGGTACCGATGATGGACTAGGTACTAATGTTGGTAATGAAATTTTCTCTTCACCTATATCTCTTAGGGTTTGAGTAGGTTCATCAACCCCCTTGTATGGCTGAATGTAAGTATCAAAATTCCTTCTAAAAATTGCATAGTCATCTACCTTTATGAAATCTGGAATCTCTTCCTTCTTATCATAAATCTAACTTTGTGCAATATATGCATTGTGTGAGAGTAGGATATCACCTGTATATCAAACATAGAATCTATATCCTTTGCTTTCAATTGCATAACCAATAAAGACCGCGTTAATGGCTTTTACATCAAGTTTACCACGATCCTTCTTCTCAATGTGAACATAAGCTAGGGAACCAAAAACTTTGAAGTAACTCACATTGGGCTTCTTCCCATAATAAGCTTCATAAGGTGTAAGAACCTTTAAATGTTTTGTGGAAGATCTATTCAGAATGTGATTAGCTATATGTACTACATCAAACCGAAACTTGGGAGAAAGTCTTTTGGATGACATCATACTATGCATCATCTCAACAAGTATCCTATTCTTTCTCTCTGCAACACCATTCTGTTGTGGAGCGTAAGCAATAGTGAGTTGATGAGAGATACCTTTGTCTACAAGAAAAGACTTAAAGCCTTTAGACATGTACTCTCCTCCTCTATCACTTCTCAAAATCTGGATCTTTGAATGACTTTCATTTTCAACCATAGCTAAGAACTTCTTGAAAGTAGGAAAACCTCTGACTTCACTTTAAGACCATAAATCCATGAATATCTCGAGAAATCATCAATGAACATAACAAAGTACCTGAAACCTTGAATAGAATATGTTCTCATCGGACCATTCACATCTGACTGTATGATCTACAACTTCCTTGTGGCCGTAATAAATCCATGTTTCTTGAAAGATAGTTTGTAAAGCTTTCCTTCAAGACATCCTTCACATGACTCAGCATCATTTGGTAAAGCAAAAGTAAGCAAAATCTCCACCATACCTTGATCTTTGATACACTTGAGAGTTGTGTAGCTAATATGACCAAATCTAGCATGCCATAACTTCATGTTCTCCTTAGGTGTAGTAGACCTAGCAACATTAGCATGATTTATTTTGGACAATACAAACATGCCACTTCTGTTTTCATTTTGAAGTAGACAATGCTCCTCATCAAGTGAGAGGATCTAACATGAATCTTTCTTAAAAACTACTTTATAACCATCTGACAAGAAAGTAGAGATAGACTAAAAGATAATTCTTATGCAATACTTCAAGAATGTTGGACCATGACATTGACTCCAACACATGCATCATGCATCTATAAACTAAAATCATGTATACATAATACATGATACATCATGGTTGAATTATTCTATTAATTCTGATTCATGCATGATGCATCATGCACATATAAATTGGAATCATTTATATGTATAATGTAATACATGATACATCATGATTCATAACCCTTCAATGAGAAGCGTAAGGGCCAAACACAATTCAGAGTAGAGCACATCATTCATCATTCATCATTCAGCTATGTCTCCCTTTTAGGCTTTAGCATATTCATTCATAGACTATACTATCATCATATTCATAATCCGTCATGTCATCATCATATTCATCTATACAATACATTGTGGTCTGACGTGTGTACAGATCAATACAAGTATATCATACATGGATCATACACACGAACAATCCTGAAATGATAAGAACACTATAGTTTGCAACATGTTATCATGATCGTGGTTGTCAAGAACCATTTATTATGACTTCATAAACATATATCTGACTTTGCTTTCTTTTCCCTCCAAGTATGTATTCTTTTTTACTCTTGAAATTGTTCATCTGCCTCATTCATATGTTCTATGACTTCAGCCATCTTAAAATTTATAAAATTTTTGGATAGCACAATTATTTATTATCTACTGCTGGTCATCTATATGTTATATCTGAAATGTGCTATTTGACAATAATTATTTATATGATGAAGGACAACAATTCAAGTTGTAGATGATTTGATTGGTATGACTATTGTTGGTTATGATATGACTTTGTTTCTTGCTAGTAATCAGAATCTCTCTCTACAATGTAATCTAATTGAATATCGTCCTACATTGACTCTTTGTACTATTGTGTATATAAAAGGTAAGATTTCATCTCTTCTAGACTACAGAACCGAACCCTTTATTTTTACGACATCAACATAAATGAGAGGATTGTTTATATGCTATGCACATATATTCTTGCACATGCAAGATTATCTATTGAAGATCATCGACGTTAAATTAGTATTAGTTAGTGTATCAAAAAATTTCCTTTGATATGTATATGTCTGCTCCTATCATTTGAAGAAAACTTTGGAAATCCATATTATTTGTTTCTTTGTTATGTTACTTGCTACATGAGTGTAGATATCTCCCTCTTTTTATGTTAGCTTGTATTTTGCTAGTCGGCTTTTATATGTTTGTTGGAGACTTCTCACGAGGAAAAAAAAATACTTTGATCTATATATGTTGTGCTCTATATTTTGATGACGTAAGACAGAGGATATTCAACTTCATGATGATTGATAATTGATATTATATCTTGAATGTTTTGGCATAGTAGTTATTAGTCTTTTTGGATACAACTCATATTGTGCATATTGATTTTATATCACACAAACATATATATGAATATATATATATATATATATATATATATATATATATATATATATATATATATACACACACACACACATACATACATATATATATATGTTACCGTTAGTGTCCATGTGAAAGGCCAAATGGCCACCGAACACTTCTTTGTATATGTTCTTTAATAAAACATATAGTGGCCTGGTCAGCCACAGACTGTAAGTTCGTTCGCATTTGTAAGACCTAAGAAGTTTATCTTCGTGCTCCCTATGTACTATGTGTTTCATGTTGTATTCTGCAGCCTCTGTGCGGAGTATCATGTGTGGCCCTGGGAGCTCAGTTTTCTACTTCGAGGATATTCCCCTGTATATTTATCAGCCACAGACTGTAAGTTCGACCACATTTGTAAGACCTAAGAAGTCTGTCTTTGTGCTCCCTGTGTACTGTGTGTTTCCTACGTATTCTACAGCCTCAGTGCGGCCCTGGGAGCTCAGTTTTCTACTTCGAGGATATCCCCCCCCTCAACTTTCTCCAAGGCTTACGACTAAGGCGGCGACCAAGGCATAAACCTTGGCATACCTTATCATCCAATTCACCGAAGTCACCATTGGCGCTATTGGCTGCATGCAAGGGAGGACTTCAACGATGAAGGAAGATAGAGGTTCCCGATACTTCCCGAGAGGTCACCCATCCCAGTACTGTTCCTCCTAGAGCTCGCTTAACCGTGGCAATCTCTTTCCACTAAGCTACACTCTTGTGGTGTCTGAAGAAGGGGAAAGACTAAGGTTAACATTACCTTGAACATGTTTTGGTCCCTCAAAGATTCATTTTTTGCTTTCAAAGCTTGTTTTTGAAGCATTTTTGGGGTGCCTTTTGGAGCTATTTTAGAGTACTTTTGCACATAGTTCTCTTCACACAGGTCCAACAAAATCAAGAAGAGTATTCTTTGTACTTCTTTGACAATAAATATCAACCTTTGCTTTTCAGCCACACTCATAAAACTACAGGTTTCTCAAAAGGTTTTCAGTTTTGGTGGGAGAAACCGCTGCAAATTTATGCAGTTTTTGAGCATAAAACATCATAGTTGACAAACAATTGCAGGTGTTGTTGGCTAGTTTTTGGGCTGTGCGTTCAGCCTTTTAGTGACATTTTACTACATATATTGAGCACATACACACCATGTACGCTTCTGTGGATACCGCTTATGTACGTCTATGTGGTCATTAATATAGCGGTTACGTTTTTTGCATAAAGCCTTTTATGTTTTATAAAGAGGGTTGTGGTGAGGTTTTCTTAGCTAGGAGACAACCAAATGTCAGGGTCTCTTCTGTGATACTGGTGGAAGACTTATCCAACCTCACCATAGGAGATGTATGCTAGTTGTTCATAGGTGCTCGATAAGCCTAGTCGGCTTCTATTGGGTAATTGATTCTATGCAGTGGAGTCCATGATTGATTATGCAGGTAAACATGTCAGTACTTGTAGTTTTATGATATTTTGACACTTGTCATATGCTCATTTTGCAAAGGATACTCTGGAATCTTTCCAAATTTTTGGTTTTGTCAACTATATAGTGGTCAATTTACTCCATTGATACACTTATTCATTGGTTTTTGGACTCTTCTAGCTCCATTATCATTCTATCCACTTCTCTACCATCATGGCATCAGAGGTCTCAAGCACGTCTGGTGGATCAGGGTCTAGTGCTAGTGTTCCGAGGAGGAGCTATAACTTGCAGGGAAAAGAGCATTTTGAGATCTGGAAATTTGATGGCACAAACTTTGCTCTATGGAAGAATCAGATTAAAGATGTGCTGATTCAAAGGAGGCAATGGAAGACATTAAATGGGATTTCAAAGAAGCCTATTGACATGGATGAAGATGATTGGGATGAACTAGATGAAATGGCCAGGTCTACCATTTGCTTGCACCTGGCAGATAATTTTTACTTTATAGTATTAGACTGTGAAAGTGCAAAGGAGCTTTAGAAGAAGTTATACAATACATATGAAAAAGAGACAGCAGCAAATAAAGTGTATCTGATGAGAAAATTATATGGCCTTCACATGAAGGACATAAATAGTGTTGTTGCTCATCTAAATGAGTTTGATGCTATATTCTCCCAGGTATAGGCTCAAAAAATGGATATGGATAATGAAACGAAAGCAGTATTGTTGTTATGCACCTTGCCATCATCATGGGATACGTTTTGCACAGCTATTAGCAATAGTGCACTTGGTGGTAAACTCGTGTATGATGACATATGTGGATCACTCTTGAGTGAGCAGATTTGTAGAAAATCTATGGTTGGCACTGAGAGTGGAGATGCATGTAATGTTTGTGATTCTTACCAAGGAAAGAATCTGCAACGTGACAGGAGCAAGAACAAGGAAAAGAATGGTCAACGGAATAAGAGTAGAAGTAAATCAAGGAAGAGGGATATCGAATGCCATTATTGTCATAAGAAAGGACATATGAAGAAAGATTGTTATGCATTAAAGAATGCTAAAGGTAAAGGACAAAATGTTCATGGGCATGTTAAACAATTACCTACACACTTCGACTGTGAAGATTGAAGAAATTAATGCTATTTCTGATGATGTTGATGTGTTGACACTTGATAGTACTGTGCAAACTGAGGCTCTTATGGCTGATTCTCTTTCCCACACCTGGTTGCTAGATTCTGGTGTTTCTTTCCATGTGACACCACATAGAGAATGGTTCTCTAATTATGTCTTCGTACCATGAGACTTGGTGATTCTTACCAGTGTGATGTTGTGGGGATTGGAGAAGTGGTTGTGCAGTTCATTGATGGTTCAAAATTTACTATGCATAATGTATGCCATGTATCTGAGTTATCACACAGTTTGATGTCAATTGGTCAACTTGATGACCTTGGTTACAAGGTGGTCTTCTATGCTCAGTCCTTTTGTATATCAAAGGGAAATATGGTTATTGCAAAAGGAACCAAAGTTGGCTCACTTTATCCTTTATTTGTATCACAGAAAGAACACCTGTTAGCTGTTACTGAACAGCCTATGGCTTGTATTTGGCATGGTCGTTTGGGCCATATATCTTGTAGTGGAATGGAAAATCTTTCTTGTTCTCGCTACTCACCTGTGTTATCTTTCTTAGATTTTCATTTTGTGAGCATTGTCAAAATGGAAAGAAAACCAGAAATGTGCATAGAACGCACATTGACTCTTCAATTCAACCTTTAGATCTCGTTCATACAGATGTGTCTGGTCCTATGCCCACTAGGTCCTTAGGTGGTTCCCTTTACTTTGTCACTTTCATAGATGATGCTACTAGAAAAGTTTGGGTATATCCTATCAAATCGAAGGATGAGGTATTCCCTACTTTCAGAAAATGGCTTGCTTCAGTTGAGACTGAAAAAGGAACTAAGCTTAAGGCTTTATGTTCAGATAATGGGGGTGAGTGTACCTCACATGAATTCAACCTTTTCTGTCAATCTAGAGGGATTCATAGAGAGTTTACAGCTCCTTATACCCCAGTACAGAATGGTGTGGCTGAAAGGATGAATAGAACTATTCAAGATAAAGTAGTTTCTATGTTGCATCATGCAAACCTCTCACAAGGTTTTTCGGCAGAAGCAGTATTGACTACAATTCATGTGATTAACCTTTCACCATATTATGATCATCTTTGAGTTTTTGGGTGTGAAGCATATGTTCATATACCCAAGAATCTTAGACAAAAGTTGGACCATAAGTCAAAGAAATGCATTTTTCTTGGATATGGTCGAGAAGGACAATTTGGATATCACTTATGGGATCTTGAAACACCATCAATGATCAGAAGTAGTGATCTCATTTTCAATGAGTCTAAGATGCATAAACAGCCCATTAAGGAGGTTGAAGTGAAAAGTTGCATTTGAGGATACTAATCCTCCAATTAGCATGCATAAAAATGCTGCACATAGGGACATTCAAGTGAATGTCCAATCAGATTAGTGTGTCGATGTTCCTGTTCACCAACCATTGAGATGCTCTACACATGTCTCACATCCACCTTATATATATGTTCCAGGTTTAGATTTTGTTATGCTAACACATGCTGGTGAGCCTTCTTGCTAGGCTATGCAGACAAAGGATCATGTCAAGTGGGAGTGTTCCATGAAGAGTGAGCTGGATTCTATTCACAAGAATGGTACTTGGGATTTAGTACCTTTGCCAAAGGGAAGGAAAGCTTTACCATGTAAATGGGTATATAAGCTAAAATTCACATCAGATAGTGCTTCTCCAAAGTATAAAGCATGACTTGTTGCAAAGGGTTTTAAGCAATAACATGGTGTTGATTTTGAGGAAATCTTCTCTCCAATGGTCAAGATGACTACCCTCTGCATGTTGCTTGGATTCGTTGCAATGGAGGACTTAGAGCTAGTCCAAATGGATGTGAAAACTACTTTCTTGCATGGAGATCTTACAGATGAGATCTATATGGAACAACCAAGGGGTTATGTAGTTCCTAGAAAGAAAGTCTAGTTTGCAAGCTCAAGAAGAGCTTGTATGGACTTAAACACTCCCCTAGACAATGGTACCAAAAGTTTGATGCTTTTATGAAGTCTCAAGACTATTCTTGAAGCAATGAGGATCATTGTCTCTACACAAAGAGATGCTCGTATGGCAACTTGATTTGCTTGATACTTTATGTCGATGATATGTTGATTGCTGGGAAGTCCTCTAATGACTTGTCAATTCTAAAAAACAAGTTGAGTCAGACATTTGATATGAAGGATTTGGGGGATGCCAAACATATCTTGGCATGCAGATTACTCGTGATAGAAGTTTAAGATGCATATACTTGTCTCCAAGTGAGTACATATCCAAAGTACTTCACAGGTTCAATATGCAGGGTGGAAAGGCATTGAGTACACCTTTACCCACATAAGTGAAATTGAGCAAGGATGATTGCCCCAAATCAAATGGGGAAAAGGAATTCATGACCAAAATTCCCTATTAGTCTACTGTTGGTAGTCTCATGTATGCTATGGTAGCTACAAGACCAAACATTGCATTTGCAGTGGGAGTTGTGAGCAGATATATGTCTAATCCTGGCAAGAAACATTAGGAAGCAGTCAAGATGATTTTGAGATATCTAAGTGGCACTAAGGACAAGTGTCTATGCTTAGGTAGAGGGAAAGCATCCATTATTGGTTACACAGATTCTGACTATGCTGGTTGTTTACACAATCATAAGTCTACATCAGGGTACATTTTTCATTTTGCTGGAGGTGCTATCTCTTGGAGATCTTGTCTTCAAGAATGTATAGCTGTTTCTGTTGGTGCATTTTACCCAAGCCTACATGCTTGATATGCTTGATATTATGATCATTTGTAAGTCACATGTGTAGTCATGTGAACACCTCTTGTAAAAGAGTTCATTTTTATCTCTTGTAATTGAAAAAGGAAAAAGGAAAAAGATGGCTTACCTCATCCATGATGTAAAAGCAAACTCGTGGCTCTAACTATCTAAAACCACGACTTTTTGAGCTGAGGGAATATCTCCTAACTTTGGGGATCACTTTTAGGTGGAGCCATTCGAATTCGAATTCAAAACTCCCTCCAAGAATAGCTATAAAAAGAGCAAGAAGGAAGAGGCAATTAGCAAACCTTGTACGTGACCACTTCATGTCATTTTGTAGAGATTGAAGAGCTTACTCCATAGCTCTATCATTCTATGTCCAAAAATAGCAAGTTTTGGGAGCTAGTCATCTTGCAACTTGTCTGTCTTCACTTAAACTTTTGAGATACATGTTCCAAAGTACTTGGCTGATATTTTGGTGGATTTAGGAAGCTCAAAGGGTCTACTAATCAACTCTAAAGTCTCAGTTGGCTGGTGTGAAGCTGGTTGTAGCAACACCTACTCATCTTTGGATTGCATCCACCATCTCTCTTCATAGTGGTATCAGAGCATAGTCAAGCAACATGGGAGATGGATTTCCATCAACAATTGACAAATTGGATTGAAAAAACTACCCGGCATGGTCTCTAAGGATGGAGGCTTACCTTCAAGGGAGGAATCTATATGGATTCATATCCAGAGATGAAGCAATGCCAACCATGAGGAACAAAGGACAACCATCACATGAAGAAGTGGAAGGACTTTCGAATTGGTGTTCAAAGGATGCACTTGCAAGGTCCTATATTCTAAACTCGATCTCTGATTTTCTTTTACCTCATGTCAAGGGATGCAAGACATCAAGAGAGATCTGGAATGCACTTGCTTCTTTCTTCTCTTCCAACACTCGAGCAAGGAAGAACCAATTGTGGATGGAGTTCACAACAATGAAGAAAAGCCCGAAGCAAAATGTGATTGATTATGTCACAAAGATGAAGGAGATTTCCGACCAACTTGGAAGCATTGGAGAGGTAATTGAAGAGGAGCAAATCATAAGACAAATCATGAATGGAATCAAAGCAGACGACAAGTGGGAGTCATTCACAACAGCCATGGATTTATACATGGATATGCATGTACCCGACCTCAACACACTCATGGGCCAACTCTTCACTCATGAAGCAAAGATTAGCAAAGGTGGTGAGTCCTCAAGAGGTAATCAAACTTCTGCCTTATATTCTGATAAAGCTAAGGTCAAGGACAAGTCAAAGAATAGGAAGAATGAAGATGAAGGTAGCTCTTTCCAAGCAAACTTTGCAGGTAGAGGAAGAGCTAGAGGAAGAGGCAGAAGTGGAAAGCAAGGCAGGGGGAGATTCCAATCATCTCAACCTTGCAACATATGTGGCTTATCTAACCATACTACTGAAGCATGTTTCAGGAACCCAAGGAACTCAAGAGGAAGAGGATTCAATAGAGGTGGCTATGGATCAAATAGAGGCAGGTACAATGGAGGCTACAACAACAACTACTACAACAACAATTACAACAACAACAACTATCAAAGTGGCCATGGAGGAAGAAGAGATTACAATAACTATGCAGAGGACCAAAGTCAAGAAGATTCATTATTGATTATGAATCTATCAGTGAAGAAGGGTAAGGATGATGATCACATATTTTATATTGATTAGGAATGCTCAAACCATGTAGCAGGAAATGTGGCTTTACTTTCTGATTTGGAAGATCCTCATAACAAGCATGAAGTGCAGACAGGAGATGACACAAAGCACTCAGTGGAGAAGATAGGTAATGTGAAGACATCAGATGGGAATATGAACCTCTTAAGCAAAGTCTTGTATGTCCCTACAATTACCAAAAATTTAATAAGTCTTGGACAGATTGTTGAAAAAGGATTGCAGGTTAGATTCAATCGATTTGGAGCATATGTTGAAGACCCAAGGCAAGGCTTTCAAAGGATTGCCAAAGGAGAAAAGACAGGAAGGCTTTTCACTTTTGAAGTGGAAGATACAAAGAACATAGCTTTGTTTAGCTATGGATCTCAAACTCTAACAGAGCTGGAGATATGACACAAAAGGCTTGCTCACATTGGTGAGAGGACACTCAAACAAATTTGCAGGGACCAAAGTGTACTTGGTTTGCCTAATATCACAAGGCAACACATGATTTATAAGTGTGAAGCTTGTCAACTTGGCAAGGCTCATAGACAACCTTTCAATAAGAAAGGAATATGTATCAAAATCCTTTGGATCTAGTGCACACAGATGTGTGGGGTCCAAGTAAGGAGCCATCTATAGCAGGCTCAAGATATTATGTGTCTTTCATAGATGATTGTAGCAGGTGGACCATTCTGTTTTTCATGAAGCACAAGGATGAAGTGTTTAATTGCTTTAAGAAGTATATTGCTCTTGTTGAAAACCAAACAGGTAGGACTTTGAAAAGACTCAGATCATATGGTGGAGGAGAATACTTCTCTTCTGAATTTGATGCCTTCTTGCATGAAAGAGGCATTAAAAAGGGAAGTCACTACAAGGTATACACCCAAACTCAATGGTGTCGCAAAGAGGATAAACAGAACTATTGTCGAAGCTGCAAGGTCCATGCTCAACGGAAAAGAATTGCCAAACTACCTATGGGCAGAGGCTGTGTCAACAGCCACATATCTCATAAATAGACTTCCATATAAGTCACTAGATGGAACAACTCCATATGAAGTGTGGAATGGAAGAAGACCTAGTCTAGAGCATTGTAAAATCTTTGGATGCTTAGCCTATGCTCACATTCCTTCTCAAGTAAGAGGGAAATTGGATCCCAAGGTAGAGAAGTGTGTATTCATTGGTTATGATAAAAACTAAAAAGGATATAGATTGTACAATCCAACCAATAAAGGATTTTCTGTGAGTAGAGATGTAATTTTTGATGAAAACAAATCATGGTTTGATGATGACAGGAAAGTGAAGCTGCCGTATGACTTGGATGAAGATTTTCCGTCACTTCAACCAAAGGAGCCAAAGCAGATTGAAGAAAGTGATTCGGAGATTGACCTAGAAGACTTGGAAAGACTAAAGCTATGGAAGAAAAAAGGGAAATCAAAGATGCAGGATGCTACATATGGACCCGAGAGCTCACATCAACCACTTAGAAGGTCTTCGAGGGAGAAGAAGAAACCAGAGAGGTTTGGTTATGATACTTCTTTGGTCACCAAGCAGTCAATCTACATTGAAAGGATTCAACCAATGAAGAACCTACCACATTCGAAGAAGCACAAAGCAAGAAAGCTTGGAGAGATGCAATGGATGAAGAAATGGAAGCCCTGAAGGAAAACGACACTTGGGAGCTTGTACCTAACAAGCCATCTATGAAGGTAATTGGATCTCGATGGATATACAAAATCAAGAGGAATCCAGATGGAAGTATAAATAGACACAAAGCAAGGTTAGTTGCTAAAGGGTTTGCTCAAACCCATGGTATTGATTATGAGCAGACTTTCTCTCCTGTTGCAAAAATGCCTACAATTAGGGTTCTTATTAGTCTTGCTGCATCTAGAAATTGGAATCTCTATCAACTTGATGTAAAGAATGCTTTCTTGAATGGATGGATTTCTGAGGAAGTGTATATGGCACAACCTCCTGGATATGAGGATGCACATCATCCTAACTATGTATGCAAACTAGAGAAAGCTTTGTATGGATTGAAGCAAGCTCCAAGAGCTTGGAATTTCATATTGGTGACTTATTTGCAGGACCAAGGATTCAAAGCTAGCAAGGCGGATACCTCTTTGTTCATAAAGAGGAATGGATCTGAAGTGATCTATTTATGTGTGTATGTTGATGATATTATTATCACAGGCAATGATCTTGAAGGAATCAAACAAGTAAAGAGTCAAATGAAGGAGGAGTTCAAAATAAGTGACCTCGGACCACTCACTTATTTTCTTGGATTGGAGTTAATCTACATAGATTCAGGTATATACATAACACAAAGGAAGTATGTGCATGACATGCTTGTCAAGTTCAAGATGGAAAATACCAAGTGTGCAGGTACACCTATGGAGCAAAATCATAAGCTTAGTGCTTATGAAGGAGAGCCAATTGAAGACATCACAAGCTATCAAAGCTTGGTTGGAAGTTTGAACTATGCAACACTCACAAGGGTGGATATATGCTATAGTGTTAGCATATTGAGTCAGTCTATACATAATCGAGAAGACCACATATGGAAGCGGCCAAGAGAGTCCTCAAGTACCTAAAGGGGACTATGAATGAAGGTTTGTTTTATTCATTTACTTCAGATATTGAGCTAAAGGTCTACTCAGATGCAGATTGGGCCGGATCTAAAGATGATAGAAGAAGCACATCAAGATATATATCATTTGCAGGTTCAAAAATCATTTCTTGGTCATTGAAGAAGCAACCAACCGTGGCATTATCTTCTACCGAAGCCGAATATAAAGGTTTGGCTAATGCAACTCAAGAAATCATGTGGTTAAAGTCTTTGTACACAGATCTTGGACTTCATTCTTCAACACCTCACATTTTTGGTGACAACACAAGCTCACTACATCTAGCAGCTAATTGGGTATACCATGCTAGAACCAAGCATATTGAAGTCCATTACCATTATGTAAGGGAGAAGCTAATGAGCAAGGATATTCAACTATCCTATGTCTCTACAGATATGCAATGTGCCGACATGTTGACTAAATCTCTTGATGGTACAAAGTTAAGTAGATTCAAGTTGATGATTGGCTTGCAGGAAATCAAGGACAATTGAAGACTTATTTGGAGGCCAAGCATGTTAGGCTTGAGGGGGAGCTGTTGGTGCATTTTATCCAAGCCTACATGCTTGATATGCTTGATATGCTTGATATTATGATCATTTGTAAGTCACATATGTAGTCATGTGAACACCTCTTGTAAAAGAGTTCATTTTTATCTCTTGTAATTGAAAAAGGAAAAAGGAAAAAGATGGCTTACCTCATCCATGATGTAAAAGCAAACTCGTGGCTCTAACTACCTAAAACCACGACTTTTTGAGCTGAGGGAATATCTCCTAACTTTGGGGATCACTTTTAGGTGGAGCCATTCGAATTCGAATTCAAAAGTCCCTCCAAGAATAGCTATAAAAAGAGCAAGAAGGAAGAGGCAATTAGCAAGCCTTGTACGTGACCACTTCATGTCATTTTGTAGAGATTGAAGAGCTTGCTCCATAGATCTATCATTCTACTCACATTGTGCAAATATTCATTGCCAATGTGGTTGTAATCATATGTGAATCTATACATTTATCATTATCTACTTCTCTGTTTTGTTCTCTGTCATACTCACTCAGAGCAGTAACTTCGGAAGGTTAGATCTGGAGTTCTACACAACCTTTTTCAGTGTTTTAATGTGCATTGGATAGCTCTTACTGTCTTCTTTCTGCAGATAGATTTTCAAGGTCATTGGATTTATAGTTTTGGAGATATCTGCATTTTACTGCTCACTGGTCTATCTCTGTAGAGCCCCGAGAATGGTGGGCATGTTCCAGAAATTGATGAATCTTGTTCTCAGTGCTCAGTCCATCATTTGAAGTGTTTTAACTTGGATTGGGAAGCTTGCTAAGTCTATTTGCTATGCCCAAAAGTAATTTATCTAAT
>CM035432.1:97453011-97640511 GCA_020310875.1 Ceratopteris richardii
GTAAGCCAATCGAACTGTTTCAATTCATGAATTAACAATGCAATTTGCCAACTTCTCAGAAGCTCCCCTATCCAAGTGCCATCATTGGCCAAGCATACTTAGCATAAGCATTAGAGAGATCAGATGAAAAAATTGTTGATATATTTAGGTAGTGATGTGTGTGAACACTCTAGGACCGCCCGGACACTTTTTTCCCCCGGCTTGTATATATGCCTATTGCCCTAATGGGCTACTTATCTTTGTACATTCTCCAGTAATACATTCAGTACTGTGTGTTGTGCTCCAAGCTTCTTCTTCTTCCTTGTGTTGTTCGCGTGCTTTTGCAGACGTCTAACTCCAACAATTGGTATCAGAGCAGGTCGCCACTCCATCTAGGGCGTCATCTACACCCCTCCGGTTGCAGTCTCAAATTCGCACGAAATTTGGTGAGCATACTCAAGGTGTTTTAGAGATCAAAATTGCTTCACTTTGACATGCCAAAATCGTGATCCGAGCTTGTTTCGGCCTTCGAATGCACTATCACAATGCTTGTGTAGGCTATTTTGTCTTTTTGTGCCAAAGATATATGCCTCTTTTTGTTCACCAATATAAGCGTCTCAAAGTCTGCTACAGGTTTAGCAGAACTCGTCTGGGCAGTTTTGTTCAACTTTTTGAGATACAGTCAATTTTCTGCATCAAGGTATTTTAGTCACCGGCCATGGATGAAAGCAATGATGTATTTTGTATGTTGGTTGTTGAGGATAAGTTGGATGGTACCAACTACCCGTTGTGGGCTTATATGATGCGACATGTATTGGTTGCAAAAGAACTGTAGAGCATTGTGTAGGGTGTTGAAAAACGTCCTATCACACCTGCAACTATCACAATTGGAGGTATTGAAGCTGATGCAGAAGGTGTCGAAGATGATGATATTTTGCATATTCCTGTTCATGCTGTGGTTTCTACTACACCTACTACAGAGAAAATACGTTGGGATGGCAGAGATGCCCAGGCACATGCATTGATAGCTTTGTCTATCAAATGTGCCATTATTCCTCACATTCACTCTTGCAAAATAGCTAAGGATGCTTGGGATACACTTACCACATTGTACCAAGCTAGGAATGAGGCTTGTCTTGTTTACCTCTGAAAACAGTTGGAGAGTGAGCACATGAATGAAGGTGATTCTATGGAAAATTTTCTAACAAAGATCAAAGACTTGAAGGAACAGTTGATTTCTGCTGATGAGGTTATACCAGATAGCTCACTTGTGCAGACCGTTCTGAATGGTCTTCCTGATTCATATCAGAGTTTTGCTTCTACTCTTCGGTTGATGATGAAAGGCAATCTAAATGCCTTGTCATTTGAGGAGTTATTCTCTATTTTGTTGCAGGAAGATCAATCCAGGCAGAACATGTCCATTATGCATGTTGCAGATCAAGCTTTCCTGGATATTCAGAAGGGCAAAGGAAAATGGAGCTCTTCTACTAGTAAGCAAAAATTTGCAAATGCTGCACATTCGAAGAACCAAGATAAAGATGAGAAGAAATGAGAAAAGCAGACATTGTTTTGCAAGTACTGTAAAGGGAATGATCATATCATAAAGAACTATCCAAAACTGGCTGCAAAAGAGGCAAAGAAAAAGGAGGCTCAAATGGTTGTTGCAGAGGCCTCTATGCCGAAAATAGAGTCTACTAATCTTGTGCGGGAAGAAGAATGAGCGTTCACTATTGTTTGCAGTTTTGACCCATCTTCTCGAGAGCAGTGCTGTCTGCAGTAGACTTAGATGTTTGGTATTTTGACAATGGGGCGGCCAAACATATTACCTCGCAGCGTAGTTTCTTCTCTTCACTCGAGCCTGCCCCTACAAGGAATACTCTTACATGCACCAACAACTCCTCTTATCCTGTTATGGGAGTTGGTAAGATCATTTTGACTACTGCTGATGGTAGTCCTTTCACTTTATCAGATGCTTTGTTTTTGCCAAGGATCAAGAAAAATCTTTTATCCGTTTCTGCATTAGCCAAGATTAGCTTAGTTGTGAAATTTGTTGATGACATATATACAGTTCATGATCTGCCAAATGGCGATGTGATTATTGCTTCTGGCATTCTATGTCATGGGCTGTATAAGCTCATAGACTATGAATGATTTGTAAATGATTTAGCATGTGCACTACATGATTCTCAAGCTATGTCAGATGCACAGCTTTGGCATGCATGCTTTGATCATCTGAATTTGCTAGTTTGCTACACTTTGATCATCTGAATTTTGCTAGTTTGCTACGCCTACAGAAATCTGAAATGGTGTCCTCTTTGCCCAAACTTGAGGCACCCGAAAAACATTTTTGTGAAGGCTGTATTTTGGGCAAAATGTAGCGTTCCTCCTTGCCAAAAGATGGTTCAGTTCGGGCTACTTAGAAATTGCAGCTTGTACATAGTGATGTATGTGGTCCTATGCAGACACCTTGTTTTGGAAATTATCTTTACTTCATGACTTACATCGATGATTTTTCCAGGCATGCATGGGTATATCCATTGAAGGCAAAGCCCGAAGTGATCATGTGCTTCAAACAGATTTTGGTTTTGGCTGAAAATCTGTCAGCATGTAAAATGGGCACCATCTGTTTTGATCGAGGGGGGGAATATATGTCTTTTGATTTTAATGCATTTCTGGTTGAACGTGGGATAAAACACTAGTGTACAATGTGTATACACCAACAGAATGCAGTTGCTGAATGAAAGAACATGTCACTCATGGAGATGGCGAGGTGTATGGTGAGGAGTCAGGGTTTACCACATAGTTTCTGGCTTGAGGGTGTCATGTGTGCAGCATATGTATTTAACGGGTGTCCCACGAAAGCACTAGAGTCTATCACTCCATATGAGGCCTGGCATGATCGCAAGCCATCTGTTGCACATCTACGTGTTTTTGGTTGTTTAGCATATGCATTAGTGCCTGAACAACATCGCAGAAAATTGGATGATAAAGAAGTAAAATGTATTTTTGTTGGGTATAGTTTTGAAAGTAAAGGCTATCATCTGTATCATTCACAGACTAAATGCATTTCCGTTAGCCGTGATGTTGTTTTTGTGGAAGATGCTATTCAGCCATTGCTTTCATGTACTAAGGAGACATCTTTTAGCTCCAAAGACATGTATGATACTTTGCTGCCTCTGTTTATAGGTGGACAATCTAGTGCTGGTCCTAATGAGGCAACTTTTTATCCTTGAAGTTTGTAGGTTTCATGTGATGATGCAAATCATCCCATTTCTGATGCAAATTTACATGATGCACTTGTTGATGAGAAAGCTCACATTGAGGAGGCAAAAACTATGCCAAAATGGTTGGTGCAGACTTTATGTGACAACAAATTAGATGCACCTCTGCATATCTCATAGTGCCTCTTTTGCATCAGATTGCTATGCTATGGTTGCATCTAGTCTCTGTGATGAGGATGCACCTGTTTCATTTAACAAAGCATAAAATTCAGAAAATTGGATGGTTGTTATGCAATCTGAGTATGATGCTATAATGAAGAACGGTACTTGGTCTTTATGTGACTTGCCTCCTGGAAAGAAGGCCATTGGCACCAAGTGGGTTTACAAGCTGAAGCGTAAGCCAGATGGAACAATTGATAGGTATAAGGCTAGGCTTGTTGCAAAGGGTTATGCACAGGACAGAGGCATTGATTTTGATGAGACCTTTGCACCTACATGCCGTATTCAGAGCATATGTACACTTGCAGCCCATCATTGGAATGTATATTAGTTGGACATTAAAACTGCATTTCTAAATGGTGACTTGCATGAAGAAGTGTATGTTTTTCAGCCCCGTGGCTTTGTGCAGAAAGGGCATGAAAACCAAGTGTGCAGGTTAAAGAAGGCATTATATGGTTTAAAGCAAGCACCACGTGCTTGGTATGAGAAGATGCATGCCTATCTGATTGCACATGGTTTTGAGAACTGTCCAACTGAAAGCACCTTATATGTTAAGCGTGCTAATGATGTACTTCTGATCATTGTTGTATATGTTGACGACATGCTGCTTACTGGTCCTATTGTTTTAAGGCTGATTTGCATGCCTCATTTGAGATGTCTGATTTGGGACATTCGCATCACTTATTGGGCATTCAGTTTATGCAAGTTGATGGTGGAATGGCTTTGTGTCAAATGAAATATATTGACACATTATTGCAGCGTTTTGGCCTTGAAGACTATAAGCCTATTGCCACTCCTATGGAGACAAGTTCAAGATTGAGCCTTCATGATGCTGGAGATGCATTTGATGCTATCCTCTATCAACATGCTGTTGGATGCCTGATTTACTTATGCATTACTCGGCCAGATATTCAGTTTGCTGTCTCACAGATGAGAAGGCTTATGCATCGCCCAGGTGTCAAGCATTGGTAGGCGGTTAAGCACATCTTTCGCTACTTGAGTGGTACTCGCCTACTTGGGTTGTTTTATCCCAAGGGGGGATCACTACCGCCAGATTTGCATGCTTTTTTTGACTCAGACTATGTTGGTTGCTATGACACTCGTGTGTCCACTAGTGGCTTTTGCTTCATGCTTGGTAGCTCATGTATATCTTGGTTGAGCAAGAAGCAGCCTACTGTGGCCACTTCTAGTTGTGAGGCTGAGTATAGGGAAGCTTTCACAGCGACTGTTGAGTGTGTGTGGCTCATACGCCTTATGGCTGATTTGGGTGTTGGTCAGTCTTCTGCCACCATCATCTTCACTAACAGTCAGAGCACATTGGCCGTT
Source organism: Ceratopteris richardii (assembly GCA_020310875.1). NCBI lineage: Eukaryota > Viridiplantae > Streptophyta > Polypodiopsida > Polypodiales > Pteridaceae > Ceratopteris > Ceratopteris richardii. The sequence goes on from CM035432.1 coordinate 97,457,757, forward strand.
GCGAGGAACCATGTGAGGTGCATTATTGAGGTGCATTATCATTATGTCAGTGAGAGGTTCTCTGCTTGGAGATCAGCTTGGCATATGCACCCACGTAGGAGAACATTGTAGACCTTTTCACGAAGGCTCTGCCTAGGGAGAAGTTTGAAGCTTTCCGCAAAGCTTTAGGCTTACTTCGTTTTGTGGAGTGATTTCCACATAGCTTGGCACTTCCTTATACATGATTGCAAGCTCATTGTTCACCGCATCACTCCTAGGGGGGATTTGTTGATATATTTAGGTAGTGATGTGTGTGAACACTCTAGGACCGCCGGGGCACTTTTTTCCCTCTTTAGGAGGTTTTTTCCCCCCGGCTTGTATATACGCCTATTGCCCTAATGGGCTACTTATCTTTGTACATTCTCTAGTAATACATTCAGTATTGTGTGTTGTGCTCCAAGCTGCTTCTTCTTCCTTGTGCTGTTCGCGTGCTTTCGCAGACGTCTAACTCCAACAAAAACTTGGATCCAATGAAAAAACACTTGAGCCAGCGAAAAAAGGACGATTGTCCAACATGTCTTTTTCCTCCCCTTCCGTACCCATTCACAAGGGCAAGGATCTACATCGATGAATGCTACAAAATTGACACGTTAGAAATAAGAATGCTCCTGTTTTTAATGAACTTAGAAGACAAAAAATGCTGCCAACTTGTTTCAAAACCTTTAATAATAGATGCAGAGAACAATGAAACACTGTACAAATTTGTTAACCCATTCAAAATCATTAACCTTGATACTATTCGTTCCTTCTGTAGTCTAAGCATCCAGAGAATCACTGACATCTGCTCCTCTACACACGACATAAACAGTCAATAGCACAAGATACCACTCTGTTTTTATGTTTATATGGAGAACCGTTTTTCCAACTTTAAATCATAAATAATAATAACCATACTTATTTCATTATATTCAAGTATTTATTTGTGCCGTTTTGCTATTAGCAAGAGAGCAGAAAAGGTTCCAATATCCTCAAGTACGTAGAAATCCACAGACTTCTACGGCAATAAATGTATATACAAAAATCCTCCATAACTAGGGAGAAGTTATGATACATACATTTGACTATCTATATAATACATACATGCGTTCTACACTGAGTTGCTGAGTACGAACATATGGGAATTTGGAAAGAAAATGTGCCACTCCCATTCAACTCACATGCCATTCTTTCCAGAAGATGCTGGCTGACTGCCACGCATGGAATTACCAAGCACATTTTTGTGAACCCTTTCAGCAACATAACTGTTGCTTTGGGATAGACATTCCATTGTTTTAGTCTCGAAGTCAGCAATGATCTTCTGCAAGCGCAACTTCTTGCCTTGATCAGTTTCATCCTTCATCAGACATGAATGCATAGGAATTCTATTACTTATAGCATGCTGCTTCATCAAAGGTACATCTGTCTTGTTAGATTCGTTCTTGAAATAACCAACATATGTTTGATGCTTGTGTGCTTTAGTCTGTTCCTGTTTAGAGGTATGAATCCCCAAATTCCATGTATCCACAGTTTCTGATGATGCTCTTAATAAATTAGGTACCTGGGCATGTTCGCTAATCATTGCTTCTCCACTAGAGGGATGGCAGTCTGAATTCCATGTATTGACAGTCTCTGGTGACTGCCCCAGCAAATCAGGTACCTCCCCATCTTGATTGACCATTGCTTCTCGATTAGGGTCACTTTGAGCTTCTGCTGACATAAAGAGACTAAGCTCACCAGCTTTCCTCCCATTACAAATACGAAACTTTTCATTTACACTCTGGTTCACACTTATAGAACCCTTATGACTGCTTGTTTGGGTTTCTAAATGTCTTGGAATAGAGAAAATGTCTTCCATGATATTTGTACCAAGAATCAGATCGTCAACCGTTTCTGACCTCAAAGGCGAATCTTGTACAGTATGAAATTTGAGACCATTCACAACCTCAACATGATTGACCTCGTCGAGTGTTGAAGATGATGTGTGCTCTTGAATTACAAAATCCTTCATTGAGATTGGAGGTTCTTTACTAAGCTGTCTCTTCAGGTTAAGAAGCTCTTGATCATGTCTGGACAGTAGAGTTGCCACTTCCTGCTTCTGCAGCAACTTCAGCGATCTCAATTCCTCAGAGTTGAAATTTTTATCAATATTGAGCCCATGCATAGAGCAAGAGGCTCTTCTTGGAGAGGATATCCCTAATTCAACATTAGTCTCTTTATTCATCTCTTGTTCATCCAGCATACTGTCTATTTTAGTTTGTCCATTTAATGCTTCGGCATCACATGACAAGTCTGAGCAACTGCATTCAAACTGCTCTGAAGAAAAATCACTGATGCCCCCTTGTCCTCTCAGCTCATGGTGTGAATGCTCAGATTCAGATGGAAGGAACTCAACTTCTGCAAATCTTCCATGAATGCAGATTCCATTAAAACATTGAGTATTGCCTGTATCCTTCAAGGCGAGAATGGGAATTTGAAGCTGCTCTGCTGCAAAAACATCACCTTGTTGAGGGTCATGCTTCTCTGAGTCCAACATGCTAATATCTTCCTCTTCTAGAGAGGATCCTGGATTCCAATCTGGTAGCAATGTCATCAGTTCCACATCAATCATCTCAGCAATATTTGTGGGATCTTGATCCACCAAATCTAGCTCTGAAACCATTTCTTGTGCAACAGTTATTGATGTATCAGCATCAAGATCAAAGTCAAACTGAATAAAGCGGGCAATGCCTGTTCGTAAAGAGTTGAACTGTGAGAGTAGCTACATAGGAGTTTGCATGAGTTCTAAAAACGCATGCAATCAACTTGCATATCATTTGGACTAAGATTCTGCACCTACAACATTATCAATGTCTAGCAAGCCAAAAATGGAACAACAATAATGCTGTATGTTCCAGTGCACCTCAGTTATAACAAAAAAAGGCAGTACCAATATTCCTAATATGTTCTAGCTGCAGCAACGTTCTGACTAAAACTAATGCACCCAGTCCCATGCAAAATATGCACCCTACAGTTAATGTATTAATTTAACAGCTTACCCCTCGAACCCATTATCTGAAATTCGATGTGAACTTTCTTGTTTTCAAGCCTTTGAACCTTCATTTTGAAATCTCTATTCATTTGCTGGTGCAGAGTCTTCGATTGCAAATCTGAGCTGTTATTTTCTGATGTTAAAGCAGTCTCAGCAACATTCATTCGACCTGCAAACTCATCCTGTGAAAATTTTTTAGCATGATGATACTCCCTCCCTTCAAAAGATGGATAGAGATCTCTCAAGTCATCATGACAATCCATTGTGTCAAATTGAAGAAAGCCAACAACTTTCAAGTCCTCATCCATTTGAAGGAACTTATCCATGAGTAGTTCTGTTGCATGACAACGCTCGGAGGCAGATGCTAAACACTTCTTAATAAAGCGACAGATCTCGAAATCCTTGATCTTGTTCAACGCTTCTGGCATCTTCCCCTGAGAATAGCATAAAAATGAGAATAGTGACAAATTTAAACCGCAAAAATGTAAGCCAAGTCATCAATTCACACAAAAAAAAATTTTCTTGTCAGAATAAAGGATGACGAACGGTACTGAAGTGACTCTCTTGAATATCTGAGCAGCGTTATTGCACTCGCTATATGGGTACTCAAGGGTAACTAGTTCTAATACACACATGCCAAATGAGTAGATATCCACTAACTCGTTGTAGTGTTCTTCATACAGCTCTGGTGCCATGAACTCAGGAGTACCTACACAAGGGAAACTGATCAAACTCCAAAAATATAAGAATAATCTAGTGGAAGTATTCTTCATTCCATTCAAACCGCAACATTTACTGAATGAGATCATAATCCGAATCTTCAAACGAGTAAAAATCATGTCAATCACTCACCAAGCACACTATGTGCAGCAGATGCTCCGTTGAGCATGAGTGCCAACCCCAAATCTCCAATCTTGACTTCTCCACTATTTCCATTGATGAAAATATTATCACACTTCAAGTCACGATGAATGATAGGCGGTTTGTGGCCATGTAAATACACAAGCCCTTGCAAGATTTGTCGACACCAGTGTTTGATTGCTTTTTGATTCACATGTTTATGCTTTTGCCTGTACCTGAGGTGTAACGTTGATGAGTTTATGGCAATTTTGACGGTGGGATTTAAAAGGCATTTGATTCCCTGCCCTCTTTCATCTATAAGAGAAACCGTACATCAATGGCGGTACATACTTACTGCCTCAAGGTACCAGATGTGAACATTTCAGTGATGAAGTTAACTTTCCGGGACCGGTAGTCGACCCACGAATCACAGAATTTCATAATATTGTCATGTTTGAGCATTTTCAAAAGCTTCAATTCCGAGTACAAACGTTCCATATCCCGCTTATTATGAAATATATTATTATCTACTTGATTCCATGCCACTTCAGTGCCTTCTACATCATCAAATGCTCTGTATCTGTGAACAATGATTAAGAAAACAAATCCAGCATATTGAAATATTTATAACGAAAAGAGCGAATTCATCTTCATTACTGCAGTGGTGACAAAGGATACACGGTCTTGTAGGCTCCCTTTCCCAGAATGTCAGCATACTGCAAGAAAAAGAAGTCACATACGACAATCAAGGAAACATTTCAATTTTGAGGTGACAAGTTCAGAACAGCAAATTTCAAACAAGTTACATCCTCCTGAAACACAATTAGGAGCTTGGCGAATAGATCATTTCAAATGTTTCAGATTGCGGAACATAGCGTCCTTTAATGGAACCCGTTGAGATGTTACAAATGTCTTAGTAAAGCAGATCATCCCCGAGTTTGATAACTTTGTCGAAAGCTACATCTTAGACCGTGATCACGCGATGAGAACAATGAAAGGTCTATTGCAATAGATGATCTCTCAATAGCACTCACACGTCCATATCTACCGGATGGATCCACTTCGACGTATTCATTGACTGCATATTCCAGATTCCCAGGAAAATACTCCTTCAGGTCAGCACGATCGGACCCCTCCATAATGAATTATGAGCTACTTCATGAAGAAAAGCCCGTTGAAACTTGAAACTACATATGAAAAAGCAAGCCTGTTGGAAGGTTCGCTTCATCGTCCATACGCGCTGCACATACAATCGGAGACAACTACAAGGTAAAGAGTTAGGAATAGGGACGCGAAACAGGTAAAGAAGAAAGAGGATGAAGACTGTAGGGCACATTGGCGGCATCGAGCTAAAGCGAGGGAATAGATTCACGGATTCGGATAAAAATGATAATGATGGAGTAGATGCGTGCCAATGTAAGCATATTAAGGGACGAGAGAGAGAGAGAGAGAGAGAGAGAGAGAGAGAGAGGCATCAGAAGAAGGATTGAATGATCAAGGAGACGTCCAAGTGCTTACTCGTGCATGGACGTCGCCGGTAGTGGAAGAAGTGAACCGGAGGAAAGGAACGAGCAAACTGTGCAGCCAGTTCAAAACTTCCAATTTCGTTTACAATCAGATCGCAAAGATGATTTTTTGAGGAGGAAGGAAACAAGAAATTCTTTGCTCAAGCTTCCATGGCGATTGGACCTCTGCGCGAACAAAGTGAGGCCCCATGCTCTCTCCCTCTCGCTCACTGTTCTCGCCCAGTTGCGAGACACAATAACAGAGGACACCCCCTCTGTCATTGGATGCGAGAGTATGCTCATTCCTTGAATCCTATAGCTTGCACGGCCTGCGTAGGCAAGCCATTTTGGTCCAGAATGAAGCAGAAAGCCTTCGCAGGCAAGAAATCTCGGAGGAGGGAGGCACGATGACTTGATGAAGAAGAAAATCCTGCCGTAACCCTGACATGTGAAGGAATCTTGTGACAATAGCAGACGCAAACGGGAGGAATGGTGGGCTGCATGAATATGCAATGCAGCTCGCGCTTGATCGACCTGAGTGGATCCATCAGTAGCTGGACCAACTCCCATAGATTCTCTTTCCGGTTGGTCCGACATCCATAGATTCTCTGATGCACGGGCGGTCACAGGAAGCGCTAACAGACGAAGACATCCCCATTGAGAATCTTGAATCAAGCTCGATCACGAGTAAAATACTTGACGGTTTGAACTTTGAAGTTCACAACTTAAAGAAAAGAGTGTGAATCTTCAAGTTGTATAGTGGAGTCTGAAGTTATATACATTTTGAAATTGATTGGATTCATATTTGTTTTTGTTAGGTGTGGGAACAACAATATCTCCAAGTGTTATCCAGCATGCGTGGTTTAGCGATAGTGCCTTGTACTCTTAAGCAGATGGTTGAGGGTTCAAGTCTGGTCCTGGCATGGATGCCTCAGCTCTTAAGAGCATACTATAAGTCTTATGTACCATATTGTGTCGTGGGTGTGTGAGTGTGATTTCAATTCCAGTTGTACTCAAAAAAAAAAATCTCCAAGTGTCTTTCACCTCAAACAAAATACAATTATGATAGTCCACCATTTGAAATCTTTTTTATGCATGAGGTTCCACCACCACTCCGTTCACATCTAAGACTTAGACTATTTTAATAATGATATTCCGCCACCGTCATGAATGGGAACCCATTATAAATCAAAAGTGAAGTGCGTAAAAGGATAAATAAGTATGGCACATGCAAGAGAAAAAAATGATAGAACATACACATAACATGCAACAAACACAGAGGTGAGAGCAAGGGCTAAACATGAAATATTGAGAGCTCAATGTAGGTTTGTCTGATGAGTTCATCATGCTAGTATGCAACATAATGAACTCATGGATATGATGCTTTGTGGGATATGGGGGGTCCCGTGGGTACTATGCCCATTCACCGGTACAATTGTATTTTCAAAGTTAAAGCTGGGGAGTAGGCATCTGCCAAACCTCCTTTTAAAAAAGGTTAGAGACCATAATAAGGAGCATGACATCAGCATTTGGGCAATTGAAAAGTCAAATGATCTCTCTAGTGACCTAGATCACTTCTCTTGTTGCTTTGAGATGATGAGAAAGAGAAGCCTCTTCATATGACACTTATGAGATAGCTAGGAGAAGCCTCGAAAACTTAGTAATTGAAGGGGAAATTTTCAATAGAAAACAACCCTCCTTAAAAGGCTTTAATCCACCTACCTTTAAGAGGATGATTAATTGTGCAATAAGGATGCATCTAAACTTTTTTATTGAAGTGGAATGGCCTACATCAATTGATGGACATCCCATATGAGTATTGTGTGCTCAAGGCTAGCCTCTCACTTGGACCACATGCCAATAAATTGTAGATAATTCTTAAGGAGGTGGGATCAATCCCAAGAGATTGGAACCAATTTGAAACTCCTTTTCTAGGAAACAATTTGGGACGAGTGGGATGGGGTTGGCTAGAGACTTTTTTATGTAAATGTCTTCATCCCTCTATATGACTTGCATACCTAGGAACTAGGTGTCCAAGATCACTAATCTTGAAATCCTTTTGCATTCTGGATTTAATCCATTGCATGCCTACTATGTTATCTCCATATAGTATTTACCATCCAGATATACACATAAGATATGATGCCATCATCATATTTCTTTATGAAGAGAGAGGAGTCACATTTGTGCGTGCTTGTCACGAGGAAGGAGATAAGGAAGAGAGCTCACATATATACTCTCACAATCAAGAGAAGCACACTTTAGATTGAGGCAAGGAAGAATGATCAGCTTCTTCTATTACATAAAAAGGAATGTACAAGAATGACCTAAAAACAAGAATACAGTGCAATATATAAAGATCAATACATAAGGAAAAATCTAATGTCCACAAATGAGTGAGCTGGCAAGAAACAAATGTGTCATCACTCTTGGTAGATAAATCTAGTACATCTCAATGAAGTATCCTTGACATATACCAGCGTGACCATTATACATGTCAGAGAAATGAAAAACTGATATGTGTCATCCTGGATCATCACATGTTGAGCTTGATATCTCAACACTCCCCCTCAAGCTCAATGTCATATCCTCTAATCCAAGCATCTTCCAAAACTTCTTCAGCTTCTTTGCTCCAAGTACTTTAGTGAAAATATCAGCAACCTTCTCATTTGTTCTCACATAAACAAGATCAACATCACTTGCTAATACCTTCTCTCTGATGAGGTGATAATGTACCTCGATATGCTTTGTTCTAGCATGAAAAATAGGGTTCTATGCTAACTGTATATTGCTAAGATTATCACAATATATGATGATAGGCTTTTGCACTTCCACACCTAAATCTGCAAGTAACATCTCCAAGCATTATGCCTCACATGCTCCCATTGCAGCACCTCTATACTCAGCCTCTGTACTCGACAAAGCAACAGTGGGTTGCTTCTTGCAGCTCCATGTAATAGTTGCACTCCCAAGTGAGAATAGAAATCCACTAGTAGATCTTCTATCTGGAATGCTACCAATCCAGTCTGCATCAGTGTATCCATGAACCTGCAAATCTACACCAGCTTCATAAAACAATGCATAATCCAAAGAGGCACTCACATAACATAGAGTGTGCCTCAGAGCATCTAAATATGGCTTCCTGGGAACCTACATAAATTGACTTTCAAGTCCAACAGTGTAGCTAAGATCAGGCCTCGTAATTGTGAGATGTATCAAACTTCCCACAATTTTCTTGCACATAGTAGCATTTTCCAATGCTTCACCTGATGTAGTATCTAACTTCAAATTCTGATCTAATGGCATAGAAATTGTCTTACAATCAGCCATACCATACTTTTGTAGCATATTCAAGGCATATTGCCTTTGTGACATCCATATACCTGTTTCTGTATGTATAAACTCAATGCCCAAGAAATAACGTAGCACACCAAGATCTTTCATGTCAAATTCCTACATAAGAAGTCGCTTTACCTCTTTAATGCTTTCTTCATTATCACCACCTAAAATCAAGTCATCAACATAGATAGCCACAATTGTGATGCCATCATCACCCTTCCTTGCATATAACTCACCATGTAGGAAAGCATTTTTCACATCCATCTGATGCAAAGTCCATCCTCTTGTTGTAGTTAATGCAACAAGTGTTCTGACAGTAGACATTTTAGCTACAGGGCTGAATGTTTCCTCATAATCAATGGCATATGTTTTTGCATATCCTTTTGCTACCAACCGTGCTTTGTACCTTCTTATGCTACCATCATCATTGTGCTTTACCTTGTAAACCCACTTGCAGCCTATGGGTTTCTTTGCTTGTGGCAATGGGACCAGCTTCCATGTATTGTTTCCATAAAGTGCAACCATATCCTCATCCATAGCTTTTCCCCAATCTGCATTTCCAATTGCATCTTCAAAACAAGAAGGTTCAGCATCTTGTATTACCTTGGTCATGTAGGCAAAATGACGAGCCATATAACTGCCATACGTAAATCATTGCACTAAATTCTGCATCCTCTCGGATATTCTTGGTCCTGGGTCACTTCTCCTTGTATCATCTACATGTGCCTTTCTTACTCCTAGAGTCTTCACAAAGGGCAATCCAAGTTCCTCAAGACTCTTTTCTGAACTGCTTGAATCTCCATCAAGGTCTTCAAAACCTGCACATGTTTTACTCTCAGCACAAAGCTTTTCTTTACTTTTCTTTGATGTATTTGATGAATTTGTTGGACTGAAATTTCGACACAATCTTCCACTCCATGGATTTGAGTTGGAACTATTGCTTGGTGATGCATCTAGTCCACTCAAAACTTGAGATTCTGCACTTGATTTTTCAGCATTTTCTTTTTCATTTGGTTCAAGATTTAGTCCTTATTTGGCATCTGCATAGAAGCTTGACATTTCATCAAATACCACATCTCTGCTCACCTTCACTTGTTGTGTGAGTGCATTATAACATTTATATCCCTTTTGCTCAAGGGAGTATCCAATAGAGACACACTTTTCTACTTTTGGATCAAGCTTCATCCTCAGCTCATCTAGAACATGTACATATGCAATACAACCAAAAACTTTCATATGTGATAAGTTTGGCTTTTTACCTAAGAACTTCTCTTCAAGTGTAACTTGATGTACAATAGTAGTTGGAGTTCTATTCATAATGTATACAGCCATATGCACAGCTTTTGCCCAATAACAATGAGGCATGTTTTCTCCGCCATCAAGGCTCTTGCTATTTTTGCAATATGTCTATTTTTGCATTCAGCAACGCCATTCTATTGTGGTGTGTTGCTTAATGTCTGAATATACTTCCCTATCTCCTTTTCCAGCATAGCTTTAAAATTCTAGAAGTGGGTGAACACCTCACTCTTCTCTTTCATGAAATATCCCCACACTTTTCGTGTATGGTCATCAACGATAGTAACATAAAACCTGCAACCGCCCATAGATGTGGTGTTTGCAGGACCCCAAACATCTATATGTACTATTTCTAGCACATTCTCACTAACATGCTTGTCATGCAAAAACGATGATCTTGATTGTTTACCAAATTGACATGTTGCACATACCTTTTGCATCTCTACAACATTGAAATTTGGTAGTCCATGGACAATCTCCTTTTTTTATTGCATCGATTTCAGCCGTTGCAAGTTTGCATGTCCAATCCATTTATGCCACATCTCTATGTCTGCAATAAATCCTACACCTTTTGCAAACATGGCTGCATTCATTTCAAGAATTTTTGCATTTAAGGTGAACATCCTACCCACTTTATTTCCTTTGGCAATCAATTGTCCACCCTATTTGTACTCTTCTACATATAAGCCATCATCATTGAACCTAACTTGTAATCCCTGGTCAACCATTTGTCCAATAAAAACCAAATTCTTTGTTATATTTGGAACATACAGCACATCAGCAAGGTGTTTTACCTTCCCATTCTCCATAGATAGTGCTATATTTCTTGTATGCTTGATAGGGTGTGATGTGTCATCACCTGTTTCAACATATCCAAGAACTGGTGATTTCAGCAAACTACTAAACCATTCTGCATGACCGATCATGTGATTTGAAGCACCTGAATCAACATACCAGACATTACCATTTGATTTTGAAGCATCAATAGACATTGTATTCATCATATGATGTTGGACCATGAACAACTTCTCAGAATCATCTGCACTCGTGGATGCATAGTTGTTTTGCTATCTTCTGTTATTTTGATTCTTCAACCTGCAATCACCTTCAAAGTGTCCAGGTTTACCACGATTCCAACATCCTTTACTGTCATTACCTGAATCATTTCTTTGGAAAATTTTGCGACCTCTTTGGCTCCCCCTACCTCGAAATTGTCCTCTTCCTCCTGCATGATTCTATTGTTGACCTTGGTCTTGGTTATTGTGTCCTCTTCCACTTTCGAAGCCTCTGCCTCTTCCTCTTCCTCTTCCAGAGTAAAATACCTGCTAAGAACTAGGTTTTCCTTGGGAGTTTGAATCCTCACCAAGATTCTTTTCTTCAATAATCAGCATAGATGCTAGATCAGCAAAATTCGGAATATTTTCCCTGGTCTGTATAGAAGTTTTGAACTACTTATATCCAGCTTCTAAACCACGAAGGCACACTTACACCTTATCATCATCATCATCATCATCTACATTCATGCCAATAGATGCAAGTGACTCACATATGCTTTTGATTTTCAGAGTGTAGTCACTTACCGACATGCTATTTTTCTATAATGTATGCAGCTCGTTTTTGAGTTGCAATTTCCGTGCCTTTGCATTGGTCTCATACAATGTAACCAAACTGTTCCAAGCCTCTTTCAGAGTCTTGGCATCCTGTATGTGCCCAATCATGCTATCTTGTATGCTAACAAATAACCAATACATTAGCTTTCGTGCTCCTTCATTCCATTCTTCATACACTCTTAACTGGTCTGCAGTCCAATTCCTCTCTGGTAACTACGGAGCATTTTCATTCTCTCCTTCGGTATACTTCCAGTAGTCTTTTCCCATCAAGAAATTTATCATCCTGAATCTCTAAGCATGGAACTTGTTCTTGTCCAGCTTATCACTCATAAGCTGACTCATTCCATCTGCATTTGCCATTTCTGTAGCAATTCACAACACTGCAAAACACTACAAGTAACATTTCTACTTGAACATTGTCGCACTATGACTTGACAGTTTGATCTCAGAAAAACATAGTTTTCGTGTATCAACAGTACACAGAAACACTTGAAATTTTGGATCTTGAATATATGAGTGTTCTTGAAGAGGATGCAAGTTATAGTTTCACAAATTGGCCTAGTTTTTATGTGGGCCTCACCTTGCGGGCTCGAAACGGAGGTCCAGATGGCTTCGAAACTCTGATCTGACAAAAACAAGTGACTCTAAAGGGATAACTCTCAAAAATATTTTGAGGCCTTCTACCTTCACCCCAATTTTCATAGCAAACTGAGGTCGTTTGTGAATCACGCTTTCTCCATGCCTTCTCGCATACTCTTCACTATCGGCCTTCTCCACAAGCTCTCTACAGGTACACTGGCTCTGATACCATGTCACGAGGAAGGAGATAAGGAAGAGAGCTCACACACATACTCTCACAATCAAAGAGAATCACACACTCAGATTGAGGCAAGGAAGAATGGTCTTCTTCTTCTTCTTCTTCTATTACATAAAAAGGAATGTACAAGAATGACTTAAAAACAAGAATACAATAAGTGCAATATATAAAGATCAGTACATACGGAAATACCTAATGTCCACGAATGAGTGAGCTGGCAAGAAACAAATGTTCCATGACTCTCGGTAGATAAATCTAGTACAGCTCAATGAAGTATCCCTGACATATACTCGTGTGACCACTATACACGTCAGAGAAATGAAAAACTAATATGTGTCATCCTGGATCATCACATGTTGAGCTTGATATCTCAATAGTGCTTCAATGCATATAATGCTTTGCTCAATCTACATACATGATTAGAAAGAAAGTATCTTTGAAACCTGGTGGTTGATCCATATATACCTCTTCAACTATCCATCCATTTAAAAAAGCATTTTAACATCGATGTGGTAGACTCTACAATGCTTGACTACAATTACACCTAGCAAGAATCTGATTGTTGGCATCTTTTTTGCAAGGAAATAAGTCTTATCATAGTGTAGTCCATAAGTTTGAGAGTAGCCTTTGGCAATTAGACTTCCCTTATACTTGCTTATGGAGCCATAAAATTTTATATTTATCTTATGTACACATCTTGAACCTATCACCTTCATACTTGGAATCTTGGGAACAAGTTCCCAAGTGTTTTTCTCTTCCAAAGCTTTTATCTCCTCTTCTATATCTTCATTCCATTCTATTTTATGTTTGAACTTTTTAAATGTAGCAAATTCTCCATCTACTAAATCTTTATTCATAAAAATAGAGTTCTTAAGTGTCATAACCATTAGTTTATGGTTTCCTTTTCTCTCCAATTGATTAAGTCAGTGCTTGAGTTGATGGTTTTGTTGCTTGCTTGTACTCTTTGAGTTTGGACTTATCCTTTGAACATACGCCGTCTGAGTCATGCAGGAAGCCTTCATTCATATTTTTGTCCCATTTCATCTTCATATACTAGTGTGTTTCTTTTAGGAAGTGATGGAAAATCACTATCCAAATCATAAGGTAAAGAAATTATTTTTCTTTCATCATACCAAGACATGTTTTCATCAAACACAACATCTCTAATAACTACAAATGTTAATGTTCTTGGATAATATAACATGTTGCATTTTTTATTCATGCCATAACCTAAGAAAATGCATTTATATGCCTTTATATCCATCTTGCATCTTGCATGTGATGGTATTTGTACATATGCAACATAAGCAAATACCCTTGAATTTTCTAGGCTTAGTCTCTCTCTCTCTCTCTCTCTCTCTCTCTCTCTCTCTTTGTCTCTCTCTCTCTCTGATGAGGCATGTGGCCATGGAAAATACCTCTACCCACAAATATGTTAGGACACCAAGCTTACATTATGCTTGAAAGGACTTGTTCAAGACATTAATTTGTCATAAAATGAACTTTGGAGAAAGAGCATTCATGGAGGATCTTTATTTCTTGTAAAACAAATCCACGAAATTAGAGGTTGGTAGTTCGTTGTGATTAATCAATCACATAAATCAAGTCATTGAACTTGGTTTCTACTTTTCCTAGATTTTAGGAAAGTGATTTTCATTACAACGACTAAAGCCCACGCTGATTTGAATTCAAATTGTTATAAAGAGGTCGTGGAATTCACATAGAGTAATTATAAAGACTCACATTCATTTTTACAATAAGTTAGAGCAATATAAAAATTAATTTTGATCACTACTTTGCTCTTCTCCATTTTTTTGTTCATCATCTCCAACTTTTTGTCCAATTGCAGAGGCTCATTCTCTCTATAGTGATCCAATTCTTATGAATGAGGGGTCATTTGAAAGATAATATATAATGTTTTATAGAATTTGGTTTTGTAGATTGTGAGAAATAGTGAATTTATGGTCTTGGGGTCTTTCCTTTTTCATCCCTGAAAAGTCGGGATTATGACCAATCAGCTTAAGCTTGTAATTAGCTCATTGGTTGTTGATAAATTCTATTCTTATGCACATTAGCCACCCAAACCTATATGGGGCCTTCCTCTAAAAGGCTTTTGGTCAATTGCAATCAGGCTGGCTATATTGAACATTTAAAGTTGATTGAATCAACTCAAAATTGCAAGTTTTTTGGACTAGTCCATGTGCAAACTTATCTGTTTTGCATCAATCATTTCTCATTAATGATGCAAAGTATATGATGGATTTTATTGCACTAATATCAAGCCTATAGGGTGAATTTTACTCCCCAAGAGTGAAAGGATTGGTCCTATGCTGGTTAGTTGGACCAAAATTCATTTGCTTGAAGCATATATTTCTACTAGATCAAGCTACTCCAAGTATTCACAGTGGTATTAGAGCAACATCAAGATGGGTGATGGTTTTCCTTTAGTGATTGAGAAGCTTGATAGGAAGAAATATGTGGCTTGGCAAATCAGAATGGAAGCTTACTTGCAAGGTAGAAACCTCTATGGAATTGTAGCTATGCCTGCTCCTAGATCCAAAGGAGGACCTACACAAGAGGAGAGTGAGAAAATCACACTTTGGTGTGCAAGAGATGCTCAAGCAAGGTCATATATCTTAAACTCTATCTCTGATTTCTTGTTACCACATATTAGGGGATGCAAAACATCTCAAGAAACTTGGG
The DNA here is from genome assembly GCA_020310875.1 of Ceratopteris richardii. NCBI lineage: Eukaryota > Viridiplantae > Streptophyta > Polypodiopsida > Polypodiales > Pteridaceae > Ceratopteris > Ceratopteris richardii. The sequence continues at coordinate 97,472,913 of CM035432.1, forward strand.
ATGCACTTGAGACCTTCTTTTCTGCTAGCACCAAAGCTAGGAAGAATCATCTATGGAGTGAATTCAACCGAATGAAGAAGACACCAAAGCAAACTATCATAGAGTTTGTCACCAAGGTCAAGGAGATTTCATATAAACTAGCTTCAATTGGAGAGATGATTGAAGAAGAGGCCATCATGAGGTAGATTCTCAATGGAATAAAAAATGAGAAGCAATGGAAATCCTTTACAACTGAATATGATCTTATCATGGATGTGCAGACTCCATATTCGACATATTCCTTGGACAACTCTTCAATGAAGAGGCCAACAAAAATATGAAGTAAGGTAAATCTTATCAAGGTAATTCAACAAGTGCTCTTTATGCAGACAAGAAAGATAAGAAGCACAAAGGAAAGAAGAAGGAAGATGATGACGATGAGGAGATTTCCCAAGCCAAGTATGTAGGCAAGAGCAAGTGGAAAGGGAAGAAGAAAGGAGCAAGGAATGACAAGTCAAAAGTACAAGATGTTCAACCTTGTGCCATCTATAACAAGACCAATCACACCGCTTAAAATTGCTGGTTCAATGGAAGGACTCAGAAGGGAGGTGGTAGAGGTGGATTTTGCAACACTAGATGCAGATGTGGACACAACTTCAACAAAAAAAAAGGAGTCACAATAGAAGGCACTTCAACAACTACAACTACTCATAAACCAATCACATTAAGATTCATTTCTTCTAATGAATATCAATCACAAAGAATGTAAAGAAGATGAACATTTTTTCTACATAGATTCAAGTTTTTCAAACTATGTTGCATGCAATGTTGTTCTTCTATCTAACTTGGAAAGTCCAAAGCATAAGCATGAAGTATAAATAGGGGATGATACCAAGCACAATGTGGAGAATATTGGTAATATCAAAGCTCCCAATGGTAGGACAAATATTCTAAGTAAGGTTCTCTATGTAGCCACTATCACTAAAAACCTAATAAATGTAGGCCAAATAGTTGAAAAAATCTTGCAAGTTAGGTTCACCCAACATGGACCCTTTATGGAAGACCCATGTCAAGGCTTCAAGAAATAGCCAGATGTGAGAAGCATGGTAGAATCTTTACTTTTGAAGTAGGAGAAACCAGGAACATAGCTCTATTCAATTTTGGTCTGAAACCCTAAGTGAGATTGAAGTTTGGCATAAGAGACTTGCTCATGTGAATGATAGAACCTTGAACGATATATCGTGTAGAGATCAAAGTTTCCTAAGGTTGGCAAACATGTCAAAGCAACACATGATCAATAGATGTGATGCTTGTCAAATTGGGAAGGCACAAAGAAAATCTTTCAACCTTTAAAGGCTACACCCACAATAACCTCTTGGACTTAGTACACACTGGTGTGTGGGGACCAAACCAAGAACCTTCATAAGCAAACTCAACGTACTATGTATCTTTTCTTGATGATCAGAGTAGGTGGAAAATTTTGTACTTTATCAAGAATGAAAGTGAAGTGTTTGAATGCTTCAAAAAGTACCTAGCACATGTGGAAAATCATAGGTAGATCATTGAAGAAACTCTTATCTGATGGAGGGGGAGAATACTTCTCCAAATATTTTGATGAGTACTTGTAGGATAAAGGCATCAAAAGGGAAGTCACTACCAGGTACCCTCCTCAACTAAACAATATTGCAGAGAGAAGAAACAAGACCCTAGTTGGATTGGCAAGGAAAATTCTTGAAGAGAAGAAGCTACCACATTATTTGTGGTTAAAAGCAATCTCAACTCTTGTATATCCTTTAAACATACTTCACAAAGCAATTTACCACCAATAGGGATGTTGCATTTGAAGAACATAGATCATGGCATGATGAGGACATAAAAAGGTAAATTTACCCTATGATCTTGATTATGATTTCCATGCATCAGATAGCAAGCATGATACATAGGTGCAAGACTCAAGAAATGAATCAAATGATGATCAAGATGAGAAGGAAAGAAATTATAAGCTATGGAAATCAAGAGGAAAGGCCAAGGTGTAAAAATGTGGAGAATACTCCAAGCACACTCCTAGAAGGTCAACAAGGGAGAGAAAGCAACTTGAAAGGTATGGATATGACTGTAAAGTTGTGATAAAGCATTCTATTTATTTGCCAAGAGACTCAGTTTTAGAAGAACCTTCAACATATGAAGAAGCTAAGGCTAACACTAATTGGGAGAAATCCATGAAAGAAGAGATGGAAGCTTTACAAGAAATGGGCACATGGGAGTTAGTTCCAATGCAAACCAATTAAAAGGTAATAGGTTGCAGATGGGTCTATAAGTTGAAAAGAAATTCAGATGGATCAATTAGCAAGTATAGAGCCAGATTGGTTGCTAAAGTGCTCAAAATCAAGGCATAGACTATGAAGAGACCTTTTCACCAATTGCCAAGATGACTACCATCAGGACATTGCTCAGTGTAGCAACTGCAAGGAATTGGAAGCTACTTCAACTTGATGTGAAGAATGATTTCCTTAATGGGTGGATCAATGAAGAGGTATACATGTCACAACCCCTAGTGTTTGAAAACCCTAATTTTCCTTCATATGTATGCATGCTCAAAAAGGATTTGTACGGATTAAAATAAGCTCCTAGAGCTTGGACTTTCATATTGATAACCTATCTACCAGATCAAGGTTTCAAGTCAACCAATGCAGACTCTTCTTTTTTCATCAAGAATGTTCACAATGAAGTTATCTTTTTATGTGTACATGTAGATGACATATTTGTGATAGATGATGACTTGAATGGGATAAAAAAGATCAAAAGGCATATGCAGGAAGAGTTCAAAGTTAGTGACCTTGGAGAACTCACATTTTTCCAAGGAATGCAATTCATATGCATAGATCAAGGGATCTATTTGACTCAAAGGAGATACATTCAAGATCTACTCTTGAAATTTAGAATGGAAAATGGTAAACTTGTAGGTAAACCTTTGGAAATGAATCAGAAAATTAGTGTTTATGAAGTTGAGCAGATTGAAAACATAAAAGATTATCAAAGCTTGGTAGGTAGCTTGACTTATGCTACTCATACAAGGGCAAACATCTTATATAGTGTAGGAGTGCTAAGCCAATTCATGCACTCTCCAAGAAGACCACATATGGATGCAACTAAGAGAGTACTTAACTATCTTAGGGGCACAATCAATGAAGGTATATTCTATCCTTATTCATTAGATTTGGATCTTAAGCTATACTCATATCAAAAATGGGCATGATCGAAGAATGATCAGAGAAGTACTTTAAGATTCTTACCATTTGCAAGCTCAAAGCTTGTGTCATGGAGTTCCAAGAAGCAACCAACAATTGCACTATCCTCAATTGAAGTACAGTATAGAGGATTGACGATAGCAACTCAAGAAGCTATATGGCTAAAAGAATTGTATGTAGATTTGGGACTTGTGAGTTCCAAACTTCACATATTTGGAGATAATATAAGCTCTACACACCCAGCAAAAAATTTTGTTTAACATGCAAGAACCAAACATATAGAGGTTCATTATCACTTCATCAGGGAGAAACTCATGGCAAAGAAGATTGATATTCTTTTTTTCCCAATTGAAAAGAGGATAGTAGATATGATGATTAAAGCACTTAATGGAGTTAAACTTTGCATGTTCAAGTCAATAGTAGGTATTAAAATCATCAAGGAATGAATATTCCAGCATACTTTAGCTTAAGAGAGAGTGATTAGAACAACATGCTTCAAAGGACTTGTTCAAGGCACTAATTTTTCATAACATGAGATTTAGAGAAAGATTATTCATTGAGGATCTTTATTTTTTGTAAAACTGTATGGTCACTTATCGCATTCCATGAAAATTTCTTACTCAATAAGCTCTTAGAATTTTAATCATGTCAAAAGGTAAAAGGGAGGAATCCAAAATCCATGAGATTGGAGGTTGCTAGCTCTTGGTGATCAATCAATCACCTAAATCAAGTCATTGAAGTTGGTTTCTGCCTTTCCTAGATTTTAGGAAAGTGATTTTCATTACAACAACTAGAGTCGATGACCTGACTTGAATTAAAGTCATTGTAAAGAAGTTATAGAATTCACATAGATTCCATATAAAGACTCACATTCATTTGTAAAAAAATTTAGAGAAACATACAAATCAGTGTTGATCACTACTTTTCTTTTCTCCATTTTTTTGCATCATCATATCCACTTTTCTGTCCATGTGCAAAGGTTGTTTCCCTCTCTACATTGATCCAATTCTTATGAGTGATTCGAAAGGTAATAGTGTCTACTTTATGTGTACAAATATTTGTAGCATTTGATTTGACAGATGGTGAGAAATAGTGAATTTATGGTCTCGGGGTCTTTCTCTACACATCATTGAAAAGTCGAGATTACCACCGGTCAGAGTTAAGCTTGTAATTAGCTCATTGGTTTTTGATAAATTCTATTCTTATGCACATTAGCTACCCAAATCTGTATGTGACCTTCATCTCAAAAGGGTTTTAGTCAATTGTACTAAACATTTGAATTTGATCGAATCAACACAAAATAGCAAGTTTTTTGGCCTAGTCCATGTGTAAGCTTATTTGTTTTGCATCAATCATTTCTCATTGATGATCAAAAGTATAGAGTGGATTTTATTGCACTAATCTCAAGCCTATAATGTGAATTGGACTCCCAAAAGTGAAAGGGCTAGTCCTATGCTGGTTACCTAGACCAAACTTCATTCACTTGAAGCACCTATTTCTACCACATCAAGTTACTTGAAGTATTCACAAAGTGTGTTCACACACATCACTTCCAAAATATATCAACAACTCCCCCATGGGAGTGATGTCTTGAACAAGAGGTCAGCACTCATGTATAAGGAAGTACCAAGCTATGTGGAATGAAATCAATCCACAAAAGGAATTAAGACCAAAGCTTTCCAAAAACAATTTAAATTTCTCCCTAGGCAGAGCCTTTGTGAAAGGTTTGCAACATTATCTTGTGTGGCCACATAAGACAAACTAATCTCTCTAGTAGAGAGTATCTCCCTGACATAATAATAGTGCACTTCAATGTGATTTTTTTGAGCATGGAACACAAGGTTCCTCAAAAGGACAAATGTGCCTCAACACTCCTTAGTGTGTTCACACACATCAACATCGAATATATCAACACATCTATATGTACTAGTTGTATAAGGTCTTCACACATTTATCCCTTTCTTTTGAAAGCCTACCTATGAGACCTGTCAAATTGGCATGCCCCACAATTGTAAATCATAAGTTTCTTGGTGATAGTAGGTATCTCAAGAACATTTTGATGCTTTCTCATATCTTTGAGTGTCCTTTCATCCTCATAGGCTAATGTCTTATGCCAAAGTTCCAATTCAAATAAAGTTTGAGTTCCATAACTAAACAAAGCTATGCTCTTTGTAGATTGAAACTCAAATGTAAATAATTTGCATTTCTTCTCACCCTTCTCTGTATTCTTGAAGCATGGTGAGGGTTCCTCAACATGTGCTCCATATCTACTAAACCTTACATGAAAACCTTTATAAAAAAGTTATTCAACACATATGATTCTTTATAATGTTCTGTACATATAGTACCCTGCTTAACAAGTTGGTTTGGACATCTAAAATCTTAACATTAACTATCTTCTCAATCGGATGCTTTGTGTAATCTCTTGGATGTACTTCATGCATGGACTTTGGGTCTTGCAAATTAGAAAGTAAGGTTATCTTTCCTACCACATGGTTTGAAAACCCTGAATCAATGTAGTGGACTTGTAATGCGGCATGGTTACTAATTGTATTGTATCATATTTTGTTGTTTATTTCTTTTTTGGTCTCCCTCCCTAAGTAAGTGAGGGAAATGTATAACTTCTCAATTGGATGCTTTGTGTAATCTTTTGCACGTACTTCATGCATGGACTTTGGGCTTCCAAATCAAAAAGCAAGGCTATCTTTCCTACCACACGAATCAATGTAGTGGACTTGTAATGCGGCATGGTTATTGATTGTATTGTATCATATTTTGTTGTTTCCTTCTTTTTTAGTCTCCCTCCCTGAGGAAATGAGGGAAATGTATCTTTTATCCTATTTTTAATATAATTTTGTATTAAGAAGAAAGAAAAAAGACAAAGATGAGAAGAAAATAGATAAATAGAAAATAGTTTTTCAAATAATCTAGGGCAAAATAAAATATAATAAAAAACTATCATATGTTTGTTATTAAAGAGGCAAAGAACAAAGAGGCAGGTTGTTGCATAGACTTCTACTTCTAAGGTTTGAGTGTACAAACTTAGTACAAAATGAAAAATGGACATTTTGTACTAAGTTTGTAGTTATGACCCATCAATATGTGATCATCCTATGTTGGTAAATTTGGAAAACATTCTTTATTTCCCAAAGATGGTGCAATAAGAGTGTTATGTAAAGGCTTACAGCTCCTTACAACAGAGAAAGAAGAAGGGGCAATGAAGAAAAGAGGGAGAGATATAAGAGAGGAATTGCCTCACATTGCCCTACAGTAAGACACGAGAACCAAGAACCAAGAAAAAGCAAGCACAACTAAACAAAAAAAGAAAAGTAAGCACTTGTCTCTAACCATATCAATGATAAAAAATTTTGGAAGAGAGTTTTCATTATGAAGTCAAGCTATATTAATATAGTGTGGGTTGCCTTTCGACCTCTTCACACTTAGTCCCTTCTTGAATCTCCATTACAACCTTATATGATTTCTACTCAAACTCAAATGTATGCTTAACACCTCACAAAATTTGTTGGTTTTTTGTTTTTACTCTCAAGAAAAATTTGCCAAGTAACTCACTATCGCTTGATGGATACTTTTAGCTTACTTGATAAAAATTACATACATGCCATTTATAGGTTGGGAACCTTTTACATCACATAGACATACTATCAAGAAGATGCTTTCGTTTCTTGATTCTCTCCCACTTGAGTAGAGCATTCAACCATGAACTCCCTACAGCCCTTGGATAGTGATATGTCTAGTTTTACTAACACTCTCATTTCATACAATCAAAAGATCAGTTTTCAATCTACAAATAGTCTCTATGCAACTCCATCTTGATAGGGAAAATATTTGTCTCATGATAACAAGAATGAATGTGGTCTATCTTCATCCTCGCTCACAAAATTTGGTGAATACATCAAAATATTGTACTTAAATTTGCAAGACATCATTTGAAAATAGATTTATACTTATTTTGCATGCATAAATTTAAATTTGGTAATCATGCTTGGCTTATACCTTCATCTACACATGGCATAGTAGAACTTATATTCATCAATTATCCATGTATGCATATTTCAAACTCTATTTGATACATCATTTTAGGTTTCTATTCTTCCTTACTTTGAGTCACTTGCCCTTTGAGAGATAGAAATTCGCTTTTTATGGGAATCTTCCATGGGAAATCAAGAGGAAACTTACCTTTTGAACTACTAGCTTTTTTTCATATGTGTCTAGAATTTTCTATTCAGTTTTTGAGCTTTCACTTTCTCGATTGTCTTCTTTATTGTTCACATATTGATATTGTGATTTTTTCTCATCCATGTCTTTGAATTGAATGAACCCTCCTGGGTAGTCAAATAGATTAACATCTTTCACTAGGGTCGAGAGTTCCTTCATGTGTGATTTTCCTTCTCCTTGAAGCATGTTGGGACTTCTCTTATTCTTTGTTTGTTTTTATTGAATCCATCAAACGTAGGTTATGTAGGATCCAAATTCATGTCTATGTCTAAAACCTCTAGGGCTTTTCTTGAGTCCTTTTTGGTGATAGGGTTTGCAAGAGAGATATTTCTAGCTAGTGGGAAAGGTCTTTCCACCACGTAAGGCTTATCTTTTTGGGTTCCTTTCCTCAACAAGCAATATTTAATTCTAAAACCATGCCTTCCATAATGAAAACATGCATTCAAAATGTTCTTATAGATGGCTTCCTATTCTAGAAGGAACTCTTCTCTTATTTCAATGTTGGTCAAGGACAATAGCTCTATTTTAAGATCAACATCAACACAAATTCGGTGGTGCCAAATGTTAAAAATCAAGCCTTAAACCTGAACAAATATATTTACGATGTGTTTTGATGCATTATGGAGTTTTTATGTTCAGATGATCTACTGGTGTTCCAGTGTTTAGTTGTTCTAGTGTGTTTTAGTGTTCCATTCGTGTCTATAGGTGTTCTCAATTTTTGCCTTACACCTTAATTAAAGTCTCAAAGCTGTGGATGGCAAGTCGAACTATCATTTAAAGGTATCATATCATGAATTTCAGCTATCTAGAATTTTCAATCACTTTCCTAAATCATATCTTACCAAAAAGGTTAAGTGGTTGATTGAGAGATTCTTCCAAAATTGTAGGAGCACTTTTGATAGCCTATATGTATGAATCCAAGTCTTGAGTGAATTCCACGACCTCTACTCTCTTCCCTAGTTAGTTTAGATTATAAAGAAGTTTCTACATGCAGCCCTCTTACTTCGTAGTCATTTTGTTACCATATACTTCTTTGTAGCTAGCCATTACTCACTGTCTCTTTTGAAGTGATCTAGTTTCTAGCATGATTTTGTTTTGGTTATAATGCCTTCTTCATGTATCCATTTGGAGTGATTTCACTTGCATTTGATGTTGGAGTTAAACGTCTACGGAAGCATGCGAACATCACAAGGAAGAAGAGGAAGCTTGGAGCACAACACACTGAATGTATTACCATTAGAATTTACAAAGATAATTAGCCCATTAGGTCAATAGGCATATATACAAGCTGAGGGAAAAAAACCTCCGAAAGAAGGAAAAAAGTGCCCCAACGGTCCTAGTGTGTTCACAAATATCACTACCTAAATATATCAACAAATCCTCCCTGGGAGTGATGCGGTGAACACAGAGCTGGCACTCATGTATAAGGAAGTGCCAAGCTATGTGGAATCAATCCACAAAAGGTTGTAAGCCAAAAGCTTTGCGAAAATCTTCAAACTTCTCTCTAGGCTGAGCCTTCATGAAAAGTTCTATAATGTTCCCCTATATATGTGGGCACATACACTAAGCTGATCTCTCCAGCAGAGAAGCTCTCCTTGCCATAATGATAATTCACCTCAATGTGCTTAGTGCGAGCATGGAACACAGGGTTTCTCACAACTGCGAATGTGCTTTAATTATTGTGAGGATGGATTTGTACTTGATGAAGATGAAGTGATGCTACAGAAGCTTTGCACTACACCAGCCAAATGAACTCCAAAGATATGTAGTGGGCCCTTTTAGCTTTCCAAAAGAGGTATTAGACACCCTATGTAGCTTGGAATATCACTCTCAAAAAGATGAATCAAAATAGATAGGTAAGAGTGATCCAAGAGTAAAAAACTTGCTATTTTCATTCCTACACCTGTACAATGTTTTGAATAGTTCTCTGAGCACAGCGGCAATTGGCTTAATTACTTTTGGAGAACTCTAATTAACTTAGTAAGCTAACAATCATGAGTGATTTCATAAAAAACTATGGACTACATGCAGAGAAAGGAGTTTAGCAAGTCACAGCTTCATCCCGACATTCACAGGCTACAACAATCATCAGACCAGTGAGCAAAGGTATGCTAATATCTAATGATCTTGAGAAGCAATGCTAATGAAACTTTGTAAGATTATAATAGATAGTATGTGGATTGTATCATGGCTTAAAGCATGGCAAATGATCAACTACACACTAAGAACAAGCTCTGAGAAAATCACTATTCTGATGGAGTACTAACAAAGAAGTAAGATGAGAATATAATGATCATATATGTATTAAAACATGTACAAATACAATGTCATTGGCGACTATAGATTGATGAATGTGTGAGAGTTTAATGAGCTATGAGTTGAGCTCTCACTTCACAATAAAACTCACTCAAGGTGATCTCATGGGCTCGAGATAATACACAGGTCTTTTGATCCCGTTTTTATAATCATGTTTGGAGCCAAGATTTGAATTTAAATCTTGCTCACCTAAACCACTTTTCCCAATTCTTAGTTATTGATTCTCAACTAACTCAAACACGAGTTCGTGGCTTTTCTTTCCCTTCTCATCAAATGGATTCAACCACTTTTGATTCCTTCACTTTTATATCAAGTATATACTCAAGGAGTTACAAGGGTGAGTTCATAAGTGAACTCTTCAAAGCTTTAGCATTTGCTTCAAAAATAGCATAATTTTTTATGACATTTGAAGAATCAAGCCTTTGCTTAGAATTGCCATGAACGTGTTCCAACAACTCCCCTCAAGTCAAGTAAGCTTGAGTTCTTTGATCTTCCAACATTACATGCAAACCAATCATACCTTTAAATTTACTGAGTTTTGTGCCATCTAATGCTTTGGTTAAAATTCTTGGACCAAGAAAATCATTGATTGATGATTACAATGAAGAATGAAGAGTTAAGGATAAAGAAAAGAATAAAGGATGAAGCATGAATTAAAGAGAAGAATCAGAGGAAAGTGATTTATATATATATGTACATTAAGTTTGTAATTAGTTCATAAATACTTTTGTAATACTGATGAGTATGTATAGATATGCCTATATATACTTGCATATGGACGGGATACATACGAGAGAAGAAGTATAGATGATATAGAGAGGAGTAGATAATAAGTTTAATGAGAATTATCCATCAGATGTAAGATGAGTTGAATAGGAGAAGTTTTCTCAGAATTACACGTTGATTTTTCTCCATTTCTCCTTCTGCGCTTGATCATTTTAGAAATCCTTTTGTATGTGTCTAAGTCCATAGTTAATGCATCTATGGTTAAGTTTTGAGAGTCCAATTGCAAACAGGCTAAGAGAATTGTGAGTAGGAACATTTGTATCTGTAAATGTATTAAGTGACTTCAAAAATAGACGCAAATTCGATGATCAATGATTTGATCAGATCTTAGTGTAGAGTGTAAAGCTTTACACAAATAGGGACTCAAAATCTAAGTTGGAAGGGATCTATGTCTAAAAGCATTTGATTAAACGGGTTGTAGATTGAGAGATCCAAGTAGTTAAAATTGCATATGTAAAAGTTGCCTACAGAGAAAGCCTGTTTCAGACATAGGTTTACTTATTGAAGTAAATATGAAGTTTTATAAGTTCTTTTGAAGAATTTTCACTTGTAGTAGCTACGAAAACATTAGAGGAGTGTTGTGACAATGCTTTATAGAAAATTTTAACCATTTCGTCAGTCAATGAAAGATTTTTGTGAAGCAGACTTTTTTTAGTGAAGTTACAATTCACAAAAGTGGTAGAGATTCATAGCTTGGTAAAGATTATCCAAAATTGAAGAAGGTTTTGAGTTATGCTTGATATACAGGTGTTATAAACTCAAGTATAACTTGTCTTTTGGAGATTAATCATCTCCATGAAAAATGTATGCACATTGTTGATGACTTGACACATATGATAGCTGAATTTCCTTACTCACAATCTTCTCTCTTACATAGTGGTAATGTACTTCAATATGTTTAGTCCTTGCATGAAAAATTGGATTGGTAGCCAAGTGAATGGAACTCATGTTGTCACCAAAAATACTTGGAGTTCCAATCTCCAATCCAAGATCTATGAATAGTGTCTTCATCCAGATTGCTTCTTGAGTAGCTATAGCAAGACCTCTGTATTCAACTTCTGTGGAAGAGAGAGCAACTGTGGGTTGCTTCTTAGATGACCATGAGACAAGTTTTGACCCTGCAAAAGTAAGGTATCCTGAGGTGCTTCTCCTGTTATCCTTGGAACCAGCCCAATCTACATCAGAGAACAACTTTAGACTTAAATAAGATACATAAGGGTAGTACAATCCTTCATTCATAGTCCCCTTGAGATATCTGAGTATCCTCTTGGCAGGATCCATGTGAGGTTTCCTGGGTGTGTGCATAAATTGACTTAGCACTTTCACACTATAACATGTATCTACTCTTGTCAATGTAGCATAGTTCAAACTACCACCCTTTGCAATCCTCGTGAATCCTTGACTTGGATCTTCAACAAATGCTCCTCCTTTTGTGAACCTTACTTGTAGCCCTTTCTCCACAATTTGTCCCACACTTATCAAGTTCTTTGTGATGGTAGGGACATAGAGTACCTTGCTAAGTAGGTTGATGTTTCCATCTTTTACATTTCCCATCTTCTCCACCAGATGCCTTGTATCATCACTTGTTTGCACTTCATGCTTGTTCCTTGGATCTTCTAAATCTGATAGGTGGGCCACATTTCCTACCACATGATTTGAGCAACCTAAATCTATGTAGAAAACATGCTCATCATATTTACATAGTGACATTGTCATGTTCATGAGAAGTAGAGAGTCTTCTTGATTTGAGTCTTCTGTGTAATTGTTATAATCTCTTCTCCCTTTGTATCCTCCTTGGTAGGTTGAATTGTTGTAGTTGTTGTGGTTGCCATGGAAATTGTTGAACCTTCCTCTTTGTTGGAGTTAGACGTCTGCAAAAGCACGCGAACAACACAAGGAAGAAGAAGAAGCTTGGAGCACAAACACATAATACTGAATGTATTACTAGAGAATGTACAAAGATAAGTAGCCCATTAGGGCAATAGGCGTATATACAAGCCGGGGAAAAAAAACCTCCTAAAGAGGGAAAAAAGTGCCCCGGCAGTCCTAGTATGTTCACACACATCACTAGCTAAATATATCAACAAATCTCCCCTGGGAGTGATGCGGTGAACAAGGAGCTGGCACTCATGTATAAGGAAGTGCCAAGCTATGTGGAAATCACTCCACAAAAGGAAGTAAGCCCAAAGCTTTGCGGAAAGCTTCAAACTTCTCCCTAGGCAGAGCCTTCGTGAAAAGGTCTGCAATGTTCTCCTGCATGGGCACATATGCCAAGCTGATCTCCCCAGCAGAGAACCTCTCCCTGACATAGTGATAATGCACCTCAATGTGCTTAGTGCGAGCATGGAACACAGGGTTCCCTGCAACTTCCAATGCGCTCTGACTGTCAGTGAAGATGGTGGTGGCAGAAGACTGGCCAACACCCAAATCAGCCATAAGGCGTCTGAGCCACACACACTCAACAGTCGCTGTGAAAGCTGCCCTATACTCAGCCCCACAACTGGAAGTGGCCACAGTAGGCTGCTTCTTGCTCAACCAAGATATACATGAGCTACCAAGCATGAAGCAAAAACCACTGGTGGACACACGAGTGTCATAGCAACCAGCCCAATCTGAGTCAGAAAAAGCATGCAAATGTGGCGGTAGTGATCCCCCCTTGGGATAAAACAACCCAAGTAGCCGAGTACCACTCAAGTAGCGAAAGATGCGCTTAACCGCCTTCCAATGCGTGACTCCTGGGTAATGCATAAACCTGCTCATCTGTGAGACAGCAAACTGAATATCTGGCCGAGTAATGCATAAGTAAATCAAGCATCCAACAACTTGCTGATAAAGAACAACATCAAATGCATCTCCAGCATCATGAAGACTCAAGCGTAAACCTATCTCCATAGGAGTGGCAATAGGCTTACAGTCTTCAAGGCCAAAAAGCTGCAATAATGTGTCAATATATTTCGTTTGACAGAAATCCGTTCCACCATCAACTTGCATAAACTGAATGCCCAAATAGTGATGCAAATGCCCCAAATCAGACATCTCAAGTGAGGCATGCAAATCAGCCTTGAAATCAGAAATATGCTTCTCAATAGGACCAGTGAGCAGCATGTCATCAACATAGACAACAATGATCAGAACCACATCATTAGCACGCTTAACATATAAGGTGCTTTCAGTTGGATTGTTCACAAAACCATGTGCAACCAGATAGGCATGTATCTTCTCATACCAAGCACGTGGTGCTTGCTTTAAACCATATAATGCCTTCTTTAACCAGCACACCTGGTTTTCATGCCCTTTTTGCTCAAAGCCACGGGGCTGAAAAACATACACTTCTTCATGCAAGTCACCATTCAGAAATGCTGTTTTAATGTCCAATTGATGTACATTCCAACCATGATGGGCTGCAAGTGCACAAATGCTCCGAACAGTAGTCATACGACATGTAGGTGCAAAGGTCTCATCAAAATCAATGCCTCTTTCCTGCGCATAACCCTTTGCAACAAGCCTAGCCTTATACCTGTCAACTGTACCATCAAGTTTACGCTTCAACTTGTATACCCACTTAGTACCAATGGCCTTCTTGCCCGGAGGCAAGTCACATAAAGACCATGTACCATTCTTCATTATAGCATCATATTCAAATTGCATGGCAGCCATCCAATTTTCTGAATTCTGTGCTTCATCAAAAGAAACAGGCTCATTCTCATCACAGAGACTAGACGCAGCCATAGCATAGCAATCTGATGCAAAGGAGGCACTATGAGAGCCTGAACGAGTACGATATGACAAAGGTGCATCTAATTTGCTGTCACGCAAAGTCTGCACTAGCCATTTTGGCATAGTTTTTGCCTGCTCAATATTAGCTCTCTCATCAACAAGTGCATCATGTAAATCTGCATCAGAGTTGATACCTCTGTTAAGCTCTCTATATATCCATGATAAAAGGTTTGGAGTTCTTTGAGTGTCAATTTTCATGGATATGATGCTCTCCCAGTTACTTTAAGCAGTGACCTGAGCGCTTCTCTAAGGGTTTGGAGGTGAAAGCCATCATCTATCTAGGATAGGCTAAGGATATGAGCCTAAGGTGACCCAGAGTGGCTTAAGATCCGAGTAAGAAGCATTTGTGATCACTCTCAATAAATAACTTAGGTGCTTTGTGATAGTAAAGACACGTGTGATAGTAAAGACACGTGTGCCTCCCAATATAGTACAAACTTGGCACCTTCTATGCACTTGAGAAAAGGGGCACCTAATCGGTGAAATTGAGATTTGGATCAATGCAAGTAGTTTTTTTTGGCTTGTAGTGTGATGAAGAAGTAGTCTCATCAAAAGTTGAATCATACCTCCACCTCAAGTGCACTCATGATGGTGTGAAGCTTCAAGCACTCATGACAAAGCTTGTTGGAATGCACTTGTGATGATGTACCTTCAAAAAGTGTTCTCAGAGGGATTAATAGAGTATAGATGAGGTGAAAGGATGATGGAGAGAGTGGATGAGATGATGGGTTTGAGATGAGAGAATTGACTTATGATGGGATTGGCTACATGCACATGTGATGTGACATTCTTGAGCATTCGTAGGCTTCCAGAGGAAATTCCATTTCTTGATCCTTGATGGTATACCCAAGCCTAAAAGAACTTCAACAAAAATGCAAAAAAGTAAAGAAATAAAGTAGAAAAAGGAGGGTATCTACTTCAAACTAGTATCACACACCCACAATCAAGAAAAAATCAGACTCAAAATGCATGGGAAAGCTCAAACATGAGTTTGGAATAGGATAGATCTCACTACTTCATTTGACAAAAGAAAATTTACAAATATTCTTGGACATTTCATAGAAGTTTCTCAAGACCATTCTTTTTTTTTTAAGCTCCTAGAAAAATAAAAAAACATACTCTCAAGTAGCTCCTCTATTGCGGAGTTTTTGAGGGAAAATATAAAGCAGAAGCACGTGAACAGAAGAAGGAAGAAGAAGAAGCTTGGAGCACAACACAAAATACTGAGTGTATTACCACTAGAATGTACAAAGATATATGACCTCTTAGGGCAATATGCGTATATACAAGTCGAGGGGAAAAACCTCATAAAGAGGGAAAAAGTGCCCCAACGGTCCTAGTGTGTCCACACACATCACTACCTAAATATCCCCCCTGGGAGTGATGTCGTGAACAAGGAATTGACACTCATGTATAAGGAAGTGCCAAGATATGTGGAATCAATCCACAAAATGAAGTAAGCCCAAAGCTTTGCGAAAAGCTTCAAACTTCTCCCTAGGCAAAACCTTCGTGAAAAGTTTTGCAATGTTCTCCTGTGTGGGCACATATGCCAAGCTAATCTCTCCAACAGAAAACCTCTCCCTAACATAATGATAATGGACCTCAATGTGCTTTGCGTGAGCATGGAACTCAGGGTTCCTCACAACTACCAATGCGCTCTAACTGTCAGTGAAGATGGTGGTGGCAGAAGATTGACCAACACCGAAATCATCCATAAAGTGTCTAAGCCACACACACTCAACAGTCCTGTGAAAGCTGCCCTATACTCAACCTCACAATTGGAAGTGGCCACAGCAGGCTGATTCTTGCTCAACCAAGATATACATGAGCTACCAAGCATGAAGCAAAAGCCACTATTGGACACACGAGTGTCATAGCAACCAGCCCAGTTAGAGTCAAAAAAAGCATGTAAATCTAGTGGTAGTGATCCCCCCTTGGGATAAAACAACCCAAGTAGTCAGGTACCACTCAAGTAGCAAAAGATGTGCTTAACCACCTTCCAATCCTTGACACCTGGGCAATGCATAAACCTACTCATCTTTGAGACAGCAAACAGAATATCTGGCAAGTAACGCAAAAGTAAATCAAGCATCCAACAGTCTGTTGATAGAGAACAACATCAAATGCATCTCTAGCATCATGAAGACTCAATCATAAACCTGTCTCCATAGGAGTGGCAAAAGGTTTGCAATCTTCAAGGTCAAAATGCTACAATAATGTGTCAATATATTTTGTTTGAAACGAAGCTATTTCATCATCAACTTACATAAATTGAATGTGCAAATGCCCCAAATGAGACATCTCAAATGAGGTATGCAAATCAGCCTTAAAATCAGCAATATGCTTCTCATGAGGACCAGTGAGAAGCATGTCATCAACATACACAACAATGATCAGAAGTACATCATTTGCACGCTTAACATATAAGGTGCTCTCAGTTGGACTATTCTCAAAACCATGTAAAATCAGATAGGAATGTATATTTTCATAGCAAGCATGTGGTGCTTGCTTTAAACCATATAATGCCTTTGTTAACTTGCACACTTGGTTTTCATGCCCTTTCTGCACAAAGCCACAGGGCTGAAAAACATACACTTCTTCATGCAAGTCACCATTCAAAAATGTTGTTTTAATGTCCAACTGATGTACAGTCCAACCACGATGAGTTGCAAGTGCACAGACGCTACAAACAGTAGTCATTTGGCACGTAGGTGCAAAGGTTTCATCAAATTCAATGCCTCTTTCTTGCACATAACCTTTTGCAACAAGCCTAGCCTTAAACCTATCAACTGCTCCAACAAGCTTACACTTTAGCTTGTATACCCACTTTGTGCCAATGGCCTTCTTGTCAGGAGGCAAGTCACATAAAGACCAGATACCATTTTTCATCATAGCATCATATCCTGACTGCATAGCAACCATCCAATTTTCAGAATTTTGTACTTGACCAAATGAAACAAGCTCATTCTCATCATAGAGACTAGAGGCAGCCATAGCATAGCAAGTTGATGCAAAAGAGGCACTATAAGAGCTTGAACAAGTATGATATGATAGAGGTGAATCTAATTTGCTATCATGCAAAGTTTGCACCAACCATTTTGGCATAGTTTTTGCCTCCTCAATATCAGCTCTCTCATCAACAAGTGCATCATGTAAATCTGCATAAGAAATGGAATGATATGTAGAGGCTGTGAATTTGACTCATATTACAAGCATTAGACTATTCGCCTATAAAAAGAGGCAACAAAGTATCATACATATGTCTTTGGAGCTAACAGATGTCTCCTTAGTGCATGCGAGTAAAGATGATAGCCTTTGCTTTTAGAACTATACCCAACAAAAATACATTTTACTACTTGATCATCCGATTTCCTACGATGAATCTGACATAGCCTGAGAATCATGTATTACACATGCCGAATCATTCACATATTTTTCATAGTCTATGAGCTTATACAACCCATGACATAAAATTCCAGAAGCAATAATCATGTCGCCATTTGACAGATCATGAATTGTACATCTGTCATCAACAAATTTTACAACCAAGACAATGTTGGATAATGCAGAAACTGATAACATATTTTTCTTGATCCTTGGCACAAATAAAGCATTTGACAATGTAAAAGAACTACCATCAACAGTAGTCAAAATGATCTTACCAACTTCCATGACAGGATAAGAGGAGTTGTTAGCGCATGTGACAGTATTCCCTGTAGGGGCAGGCTCAAGTGAAGTGAAGAAACTACGCTATGAGGTAATATGTTTGGTTGCCCCACTATCAAAGTACCAAACATCTGAGTCTATTGTAGACATACACTGCTCATGAGAAGATGGGTCAAAACTACAAACAGTAGTAAACGCCCATTCTTCATGTTGCACAAGATTAGCAAACTCTATTTTCAGTGTAGAGGCCTCTGCAATAACCATTATAGCCTCTTTTTTCTTTGCCTCTTTTGCAACTAGTTTTGGATAGTTCTTTATGATATGATCATTTCCTTTACAATACTTACAAAAGAATTTCTGCTTTTCTGATTTCTTCTCATCTTTGTCTTCCTTCTTCAAATGTGCAGCATTTGCACATTTTTGCTTACTAGTAGATGAGCTCCATTTACCTTTGCCCTTCTGATTAGCCAGGAAAGCTTGATCTGCAACATGCCTAATGGACATGTTTTGCCTAGACTGATCTTCCTGCAACAAAATAGAGACTAACTCCTCAAATGTCAAGGAATTTGGATCAATGCATGTGGCTGAGCATCTCTGCCATCCTAACAAATTTTCTCTACAATAGGTGTAAGAGAAATTGTAGCAAAAACAGGAACATGAAGAATATCTTCATCTTCAATGATGTCTACATCATCTTTAGTACCTGTATTTCCAGGTGTAATGTGATATTTTTCAACACCCTTCACAATATTCCACAGTCCTTTTACGACCAATACATGATGCATCATATAACCCACAATGGGTAATTCGTACCATCCAACTTATCCTCAACAGCCAACATATGAAATACATCATTACTTTCATCCATGGCCACTGACTAAAATACTCTGATGTAGAAAAATGATTATATATGAAACAGTTGAACAGAACTACCCTAATGAGTTCTGCTAAACTTGTAGCAGACTTTGAGATGCTTATACTGGCGAACCAAAACCTATATATATCTTTGGCACAAAAAGACAAAATAGCCTACACAAGCACTGCAATAGTGTGTTTGGAGGCCGAAATGAGTTCATATCATTATTTTGGCACCATTAAGTGAAGTTGTTTTGATCTCCTAATCACCCTGAGTATGCTCACCAAATTTCATGTGATTTTGATACTATGACCAGAGGGGTGTTGACGATGTCTTAGATGAAGCGACAACCTGCTCTGATACCAATTATTGGAGTTCAAGGTCTGTGGAAGCACACGAATAGCACAAGGAAGAAGAAAAAGCTTGGAGCACAACACACAAGACTGAATGTATTACCACTAGAATATACAAATATATATGACCTGTTAGGGCAATAGGCGTATATACAAGTCGAGGGAAAAAACCTCCTAAAGAGGGAAAAAAATGCCCCGGTGGTCCTAGTGTGTTCACACACATTACTACCTAAATATATCAACAAAATCAAACAAAAGTTTTGATCAAAATAAGTGTCATAGTCACATAAAGCTATGCAATCATTGTTACACTTGTCCCTTCAGTAGCTTTGATGTGAATTGTTCCTATGTATGGGCACTTTTATGCTAGAGCTAGCTAGAGGTTCTTTCCCCATGTAATCACATATACATGGTATACTCATATGTGGTGGTATATTGTACTTGGAGATTCACTGATCATTGTTCATCATCTATCAATAAAGACTTCTTCCAACCATCAAATTTCTTGGTATGTTGATCTCCTTCTTTGCTCTTCTGTGTACTTCTATTCCTACTTCCTCACTCTCTCACAAACCCAACAGTAAAGCTCCTCCAAACCCTTCAGTAGCTTTGATGTGAATTGTTCCTATGTATGGGCACTTTTATGCTAGAGCTAGCTAGAGGTTCTTTCCCCATGTAATCACATATACATGGTATACTCATATGTGGTGGTATATTGTACTTGGAGATTCACTGATCATTGTTCATCATCTATCAATAAAGACTTCTTCCAACCATCAAATTTCTTGGTATGTTGATCTCCTTCTTTGCTCTTCTGTGTACTTCTATTCCTACTTCCTCACTCTCTCACAAACCCAGCAGTAAAGCTCCTCCTCAACCTATTTTTTTATATCTGATGTAACACACACTTTTAATAGTGCAAATCAATCTTGGATTATAGAAGTATAAATCTTAACACTCATAGAATATATCCATAAGGTGCATTGAGGCTTTACCCCCGTTTTGAAGTCATTCATGTAGTCAAAATCACAATTGGAGTTACAAAGTGTGAGTTGTATTTCAACTTGCATTTAAGCTTTGTTGAAGTTCATATTGTGTTACTTTTGAATTCCTTGGTGTAATGGAAAGCAACAATGATTGTTTTGGCATGCTTCAAGTTGAATCTAAGCTTGATGGGACCAACTATCCTATGTGTTCTTACATGGTGAAACATTTTCTTGTTGCAAATCAAATATGGAACATGCTAGCAAATGTTGAAAAGCAACCCGATGGATCTTCTAATATGTATCATGTTATCATAGATTCAGGTTCTTCTTCAAGTATAGTGACTATGCCTTCTCCATATATGCAAGAGCAACTTAGATGGGATGGAAAGGATGCTCAAACTCATGCATTGATTGTCCTTGTTGATATATTTTGGTAGTGATGTGTGTGAACACACTTAGGAACATTGGGGAACTTTTTTCCCTCTCCTCGGCTTCTATATATGTCTATAACCCTAATGGGTCACTTATCTTTGTACATTGACTTGGTAATACATTTAGTATTGTGTTGTTCTCCAAGCTTCTTCGTTTTCCTCTTCCTTGTGTTGTTTGTGTGTTTTCACTCCAACAATTCATATCAGAGCATGTTGCGACTTCATCTAAGGTATTGTCAACACCCCTTGGATCACAACCTTAGAATTGTACAAAAATTGGTGAGCATATTTGGACTGATTAGGATTTCAAATATGCTTTGTTGTCTATCATCCAAATTTTGATTTGAACTCATTTTGGCCTCTCAATGCACTATCATAGTGACTATACTAGAAATTTCATCCTTTTGTGCCAAACATATATATAAGTTTTGGTTCAACAATAAAATTGCACCAAAGTTTGCTATAGGTTTAGCAGAGCTCAACAAGGTTTTTCTACTCAGCTTTTTGAGTTACAATCAATTTTTTACATCAGGGTATCTAATCGCTAGCCATTTTGAAAGCAATGATGTAATCTATATGTTGGTAGTTGAGGATAAGTTGGATGGTACTAATTACCCATTGTGGGCATATATGATATGCCATGTATTGGTAGCAAAAGGGTTGTGGAATATTGTGCAAGGTGTTGAAAACATCCTACTACACCTAAAAATATAGTGATCAAAAGTGATGCAGATGGTGTTGAAGATGATGATCTTCAATTTCCTGGTCACATCATAGTTTTGATTGCACCTATTATAGAGCAAGTTTTTTGGGATGGCACAGATGCACAGACACATGCATTGATGCTTTTGTCTGTCAAATGTGTCATTATTCCTCATATTCACTCTTACAAGACAACAAAAGATGTTTGGGATACTCTTAACATTATTCCAAGCAATAAATGAGGCTCGTGTTGCTTACCTCCGAAAACAATTGGAGAGTGAGCATATGAATGAAGGAGATTCAATGCATATTTTTTTGAGAAAGATCAAAGATTTGAAAGATCTATTGATTACTACTGATGAAATTTCACCGGATTGTTCACTTGTCCAGATTGTTCATGATGGTCTTCCATATTCATATCAGAGTTTTGCTTCCGCTCTTTGATTGATGATGAAAGACAATCCAAATGCTTAACATTTGATGAGCTAGTCTATGTTTTACTATAGGAAGATCATCTAGATAGATTAATCATTTATGCATGTTGCTGATCAAGCTTTCTTAGCTAATCAAGAGGGCAAAGGTAAATGGAGCTCATCTACTATTATCTGCAAGTGACTATGTTATATCATAATTTAATTTTATTTCGTGGCACTTCCTATACCATTCATACATCTCCTTACACACATCCTGAGCTTCCTATGCCAATATTTGATTGTCCATCTTAGTCCAATCTTTGGCCTCTTGGAGTTGTTGTATCCACTAATCCATCTCTCGCTTGGACTACTCCCATATCTATGACACCTCAACCTTTTAGTTGGCAATTGTCTTATCCATATCTGCTCGAGCATTGTCTAGGGTGAGGAGGGCTTCACCATAGTTCCCTTCCAAAGAGTGCATCTTGTGCGATGCAATGGTCAACATGTAGGCATCATCCCCAATATAATTGATGTTCAACCCACTGAAACACAACCATGGATAGACAAAGTTGGTTGAATAGGTGAGGGATGGGTTGACATGCCTAGAATCTTTTATGTGGTTTGAGTATGAGAAACTAATACTAAATTTAGGAAACAAAAACTCACCAAATACCTTGAATTCAGTGGGAAACTTTGATGTTTACTGAGGCTCCTTATGTGCTTGACAAAAAGGTCAGGGCATAGCCTACACTTGCTCCTTCCTCTGATGTCCATTTCTTGGAGTTGCTCTCTAAAACTACTTCTTGTCCAGTTACCCTCTAGCCCTAGCCCTGTAATGCCCCACATCAAACGTTTTCTTTAGCTCTCCCGCTAATGTTCCACCTTCAACTTCTAGTGAACACATTTGAAATAGTTTTTATCGTATGCCTCCTTGTAGTGCTTCTTCTTCTCTATGGTTTCTTGCTCCTTCTACATATTGGTCACCACTTCCTCGCATGCCATTTTCTCTCATTGCTAGTCCAAATCAATGGGTTCTTTAGCACTTGATATAGGCTAGGAGTCATTCACACGCCTCTCCCCCCTTATCTTGTGATTTAGGGGATGTAGGCCAACTTGGTAGCCTCCATGATGTTGGCCTGCTCTTGATTGGTGAGATGATTGGGCACTTCCAAGGGCCTATGGTGCAAAGTCTCCATGGTCTTCTATATCTTGGTCCAAGACCTACCTAGATCCATAGACTTGTGCTTTGATAAAAAAAACTGAATTCAATGTTTTCTACAATGTGAGTCCTTATCAAGAGCGGCTCGGACTCACTAGCGTGCAATTGTTAGGCCTTCCTTTTGCAAACCTTTGGCACCATCTGTTGTGCTTCTTAAATTAGCCACTTGTCAAGATATACTACCTAGTTCACCTCTTATAAATTATATTCTTGAATATATACATAGAATGCTTGTGAGATCATAAAATGCTTTTTCTATAGATTGAGGGCTACGACCATGAAGCGAAGGCCATGCACCAATGCCTTTGGTCCAACTATGAAATCTTGTATTTGTATTTGATTAGTGGACCAAACAAGGTTGTCATTGCTTCCTCCAACACATGATATATTACCTCTTCTAGATCTAAGTATTGCAGCAAAGTTGCATGCACCAATGTAATAGATGTGATGTGCTACAATTGTCCTTCAATAAATACCTACCACTCCATTGCTTCTACTAGGAGTGCTTCTAACTATTGCATAATCGTTGTAGTATCAGAATAAGATCAAATGTGATCCCAATCTAGCATCACAAATGGAAGAAGCATGTGTTTCTTCAATAATTCCACCATGGAATATGTGAGTGTTTCGAGAATGTTGGAGTTCAAGGTCTATGGAAGCACACGAACATCACAAGAAAGAAGAAGAAGCTTGGAGCACAACACACAATACTGAATGTATTACCACAAGAATGTACATAGATAAGTGACCCATTAGGGTTATAATCATATATACAAGCTAGGGGAAAAAACCTCCTAAAGAGGGAAAAAAGTGCCCCATTAGTCCTAGTGTGTTCATACACATCACTACCTAAATATATCAACAAATCCCCCCGCAGAGTGATAGAAGAAGAAGAAGAAGAAGCTCGGAGCACAACACACAATACTGAATGTATTACAACTAGAATGTACAAAGATAAGCAGCCCCTTAGGGCAATAGGCATATATACAAGCCAAGGGAAAAAAACCTCATAAAGAGGGAAAAAAGTGCCCCGGTGGTCCTAGAGTGTTCACACACATCACTAGCTAAATATATCAACAGCCATCATGCGTTCTACTCAAGACAAAGGCTCCTTTGTCATCATGTCTAGGACTTAAACTCATGTCTAGATCTTAAAATTTTGTTGATGGTTATTTCACTACTTAGAGTGGTACAATGCATTCTTGATTGCTTTCTAAGAATTCTAGTGCCTCCACAACATTGATTTGAGTGTGTTTGGATGAATTTAGTCGATTCTTTGGGTAGATGCTAAATATATGTTTTTATTTAAGATTAAGGAAATATCTATTTTCAATTCTTAGCTTAGGAGATATTTTTTAGAGAGGATAATATCTAACAAAGTGATCGCCATTAATCATATAGCATGGACCCTTGACAAATGGAGTTCTAACTATTACCCTTGCTAGTATAGGTGGTCTTGCATTAACATGTGTGAAACTTAGAAATTCATACTTGATTTCCTTCCAATGATAGCCATAATTTGAGTAACCCAACTTAAGATAATGTCAGTCTTGATGGGGTTCAAGATAATGTCAGTCTTGATGGTTGCTAACCTTGCATTGGTAGCGATGCATCTTGAGGAGAAGGCTCATATCTAGGGCTTCAAGCTTGATATATGGATTCTTATGAGGTTCCCTTTAAATGTTCTCCTGGAGAATATTGATAAGGCATAAGGGGTTAAAAAGGAGTTTTTTGCCTCATTTTCTTCCCATTGTAAGAATACTATTTTTTTATCATGGTTCATCCATCTTTGTTCAATAGCATTATAACATCGCATGGGCCTTCTCTCAGGCATAACTCAAATATATTGTGAAGAAGTCATCGGAGTAAGCCTATTGTATATATGGGTGGGATGATTTTTGGTGCATTATTCATCCAAACCTAGTGCTTGATTAATCATTAGTATAATGCCATTGTTTGTACTCTCAATGAGAGGAGCCATAGAACCCATCTCTTGTAATAGTTGAAATATAACTACATCAGAAGTAAATGCAAAAGGAGAATCACGTGACCTTGTTTGGTACAAATCACAAGGACAGTTAGGAGAGATTGATCAACCAAAGGTTCCCCTAACTTGACGGAACTTTTAGGTAACATATCTCCAAATTTTGAACTCAAAATCCTTTATATATATATTCAAAATTAGTTGTAGAAACGTGCATATTTTGGAGCCACACCCTGATGGGATTTTGACAAAGCATCATACTATTGTGAATTAGACATTGTGCTCATCCTTCCCAATCTTCATCTTCAATGGTTTATTACTTTATGAGATACATACATTTGAAGTTACCTATGTATTTCTGCAACCAACTCCTAAAAAGTTGGGATGACACCCCAATGTTCCTAAATTGATTTCTCTTAGTATGGTTCATTAAAATTCATCAATTTTTTGCTTTAGATTCATTATATATCTAATTAGAGATGTGAAAAATAGCTCTAAGTAAGATTCTAGAGTGGTTCTTATCCCAAAATAGCAAGTTTTTAATCATCTGTTTTGTATCAAGTCATCTGTTTTGATGAATCAAGTTGAGATTGATGTTTCAAAGCACTAGGGTGGTATCTATGCATCATTATCAAGCACAAGGTGTCTACTCGTCACCCATGAATCTATCTTGGTAGGTGTAGAGTAGGTTTTTGCAGTACCAGGAGCATCTTTGGAGTGTGTCCGCCATCTCTTCTCACAAAGATCCTCATCATAATGAAAACACATTGAATATTTTGTACCCTATGTAGTTGCAAAACTTATGACATGGCCTCAAAATTTGGTGCTACCCCTATATTGTAGCTACCAACTCTTCCAACTCATTAGCTAAAGTATTGTTTGATGATCTAATAGTACCATACTTTGCTATTTGAACTAGATTGTGGTAACTTTAAGTCTATACATGAT
The DNA here is from genome assembly GCA_020310875.1 of Ceratopteris richardii. NCBI lineage: Eukaryota > Viridiplantae > Streptophyta > Polypodiopsida > Polypodiales > Pteridaceae > Ceratopteris > Ceratopteris richardii. The sequence continues at coordinate 97,498,816 of CM035432.1, forward strand.
TTATCCTTTCAATCAATACATACTTAGGCAATTATTTAGTGTATGAATTCTTTAATGTAAAATAGCGATCTAATAGTTCCATTAGTAAATCCATCCAAAAACAATAATATCATATTCTCTTGCAAATGTAGCACAATTGAAGAGGGAAGACAAAGATGAAAAGAAATTAGAAAAGCAAAAATTGTTTTGCAAGTATTGTAAAGGAAATGATCATATCATAAAGAACTATCCAAAACTGGTTGCTAAAGAGGCTGGAATGGTTGTTGTAGAGGCCTCTACACCAAAAACAGAGTCTCCTAATCTTGTGCAAGAAGAAGAATGGGTGTTTACTACTGTTTGCAGTTTTGACCCATCTTCTCATGAGCAGTGCATGTCTGTAGTAGACTCAGATGTTTGGTACTTTGATAGTGGGGCGACCAAACATATTACCTCACAACATAGTTTCTTCTATTCACTCGAGCCTGCCCCTACAGGGAAAATTGTTACATGCACCAACAACCCTCTTATCCTATTATGGGAGTTGGTAAGATCATTTTGACTACTACTGATGGTAGTTCTTTCACTTTGTCAAATGCCTTGTTTGTGCCAGGGATCAAGAAAAATTTGTTATCAGTTTCTGCATTAGCCAAGATTAGTTTGGTTGTGAAATTTGTTGATGACAGATGTATAGTTCATGATCTATCAAATGGCGACATGATCATTGCTTCTGGCATTTTATGTCATGGGATGTATAAGCTCATAGACTATGAAAGATCTGTAAATGATTTGGCATGTGCAGTACATGATTCTCAAGCTATGTCAGATGCAAAGCTTTTGGCATGCACGCTTTGTTCATCTGACTTTTGCTAGTTTGCTATGCCTCCAAAAATATGAAATGGTGTCCTCTTTGCTCAAACTTGAGGCACCTAGAAAACATGTTTGTGAAGGCTGTATTTTGGGCAAAATGTAGTGTTCATCCTTTCCAAAAGATGGTTTAGTTTGGGCTACTCAAAAATTGCAGCTTGTACATAGTGATGTCTGTGGTCCTATGTAGACACCTTCTTTTGGAAATAATCTTTACTTCGTGACTTTCATCAATGATTTTTCCAGGCATGCATGGGTATATCCATTGAAGGCAAAGTCCAAAGTGTTCATATGCTTCAAATAATTTTTGGTTTTGGCTCAAAATCTGTCAGCATGTAAAATGGGCACCCTCCGTTTTTATCGAGGGGGGGAATATATGTCTTCTAATTTTAATGCATTTTTGGCTGAATGTGGAATAAAACACCAGTGTATAGTGTCGTATACACCTCAATAGAATGGAGTTGCTGAACGAAAGAACATGTCACTCATGGAAATGGCAAGGTGTATGGTCAAGAGTCATGCTCTACCACATAGTTTCTGGCTTGAGGCTATCATGTGTGCAGCATATGTACTTAACAGGTGTCCCACTAAAGCATTGTAGTCTATCACTCCATATGAGGCTTGGCATGACTGCTAGCCATCTATTGTTCATCTATGTGTTTTTGGTTGTTTGGCATATGCATTAGTGCCCGAACAACATCGGAGAAAATTGGATGATAAAGAAATAAAATGTATTTTTGTGGGGTACAGTTCTGAAAGTAAAGGCTATCATCTGTATCATCCACAGACTAAATGCATTCTGGTTAGCCGTGATGTTGTTTTTGTAGAAGATGTTATTCAACCATTGCTTTCATGTACTAAGGAGAAATCTATTAGCTCCAAAGACATGTATGATACTTTGCTGCCTCTTTCTACGGGTTGACAGTCTAGTGTTGGTCCTAATGAGGCAACTTCTTAGCCTTTGCAGGTTTCATGTGATGATGCAGATCATTCCATTTCTGATGCAAATTTACATGATGCACTTATTGATGAGAGAGCTGATATTGAGCAGGCAAGATGTATGCCAAAATGGCTGGTGCAGACCTTGTTTGATAGCAAATTAGATGAACCTCTGTCATATCATACTTGATCGGGCTCTCATAGTGCCTCTTTTGCATCAGATTGCTATGCTATGGCTTCATCTAGTCTCTCTGATGAGACTGAGCCTATTTCGTTTGATGAAGCACAAAATTTAGAAAATTGGATGGCTCCTATGCAATCTGAATATGATGCAATAATGAAGAATGGTACTTGGTCTTTATGTGACTTGCCTCTTGGCAAGAAGGCCATTGGCACTAAGTGGGAATACAAGCTGAAGCGTAAACCTGATGGTATAGTTGATAGGTATAAGGCTAGGCTTGTTGCAAAGGGTTATGCACAGGAAAGAGGCATTGATTTTGATGAGACCTTTGCACCTACATGTTGTATGACTACTGTCTGTGCACTTGCAGCCCATCGTGGTTGGAACCTACATCAGTTGGACATTAAAAATGCATTTCTCAATGGTGACTTACATGAAGAAGTGTATGTTTTTCAGCCCTGTGGCTGTGTGGAGAAAGGGCATGAAAACCAGGTGTGCAGGTTAGAGAAGTCATTATATGGTTTAAAGCAAGCACCACGTGCATGGTATGAGAAGATACATGCTTATCTCATTACACATGGTTTTGAGAACAGTCCAACTGAGAGCTCCTTATATGTTAAGCATGCTAATGATGTGCTTCTGATCATTGTTGTCCATATTGATGACATGTTGCTCACTGGTCCTATTGAGAAGCATATTGCTGATTTTAAGGATGATTTGCATGCCTCATTCGAGATGTCTGATTTGGGGCATTTGCATCACTATTTGGGAATTCAATTTATGCAAGTTGATGGTGGAATGGCTTTGTGTCAAACAAAATATATTAACACATTATTGCAGCGTTTTGGCCTTGAAGACTGTAAGCCTATTGCCATTCCTATGGAGACAGGTTTACGATTGAGTCTTCATGATGCTGGAGATGCATTTGATGCTTTTCCCTATCAGAAGGCTCTTGGATGCCTGATTTACTTATGCATTACTCGGCAGATATTCAATTTGTTGTCTCACAGATGAGCAGTTTTATGCATTGCCCAGGACTCAAGCATTGGCAGGTGGTTAAGTGCATCTTTCGCTACTTGAGTGGTACTCGACTACTTGGGTTGTTTTATCCCAAGGGGGGATCACTACCGCCAGATTTGCATGCTTTTTCTGACTCTGATTGGGCTAGTTTCTATGACACTCATGTGTCCACTAGTGGCTTTTGCTTCATGCTTGGTAGCTCATGTATATCTTGGTTGAGCAAGAAGTAGCCTACTGTTGCCACTTCCACTTGTGAGGCTGAGTATAGGGCAGGTTTCATAGCGACTGTTGAGTGTGTGTGGCGCAGATGCCTTATGGCTGATTTGGGTGTTGGTCAGTCTTCTACCACCATCGTCTTCACTGAGAGTTAGAGCGCATTGGAAATTGCGAGGAACCCTATGTTCCATGCTAACACTAAGCACATTGAGGTGCATTATCATTATGTCAGGCAGAGGTTCTCTGCTGGGGAGATCAGCTTGGCCTATGTGCCCATGCAGGAGAACATTGCAGACCTTTTCACGAAGGCTCTGCCTAGGGAGAAGTTTCAATCTTTCCGCAAAGCTTTGGGCTTACATCCTTTTGTGGAGTGATTTCCACATAGCTTGACACTTCCTTATACATAAGTGTCAGCTCCTTGTTCACCGCATCACTCCCAGGGGGGGGATTTGTTGATATATTTAGGTAGTGATGTGTGTGAACACAGTAGGACCATTGGGGGCACTTTTTTCCCTCTTTAAGAGGTTTTTTCCCCCCAGCTTGTATATACGCATATTGCCTTAATGGGCTACTTATCTTTGTACATTCTAGCGATAATACATTTTGAGTATTGTGTGTTGAGCTCCAAGCTTCTTCTTCTTCCTTATGCTGTTCGTGTGCTTCCACAGACATCTAACTCCAACAGTGTTCATGTGCTTCAAACAATTTTTGGTTTTGGCTGAAAATCTGTCAGCATGTAAAATGGGCACCCTCCGTTCTGATTGAGGGGGGGGGTATATGTCTTCTAATTTTAATGCATTTCTGGCTGAACATGGATAAAACACGAGTGTACAATGTCATATACACCTCAACAGAATGGAATTGCTGAATGAAAGAACAGGTCACTCATGGAAATGGCGAGGCGTATGGTCAAGAGTCTGGCTCTACCACATAGTTTTTGGCTTGAGGCTATCATGTGTGCAGCATATGTACTTAACAGGTGTCCCACTAAAGCGCTAGAGTCTATCACTCCATATGAGGCTTGGCATGACTGCAAGCCATATGTTGCTCATCTACATGTTTTTGGTTGTTTGACATATGCATTAGTGTCCGAACAACATCATAGAAAATTGGATAATAAAGCAGTAAAATGTATTTTTGTGGGGTACAATGCTGAAAGTAAAGGCTATCGTCTGTATCATCCACAGACTAAACGCATTCTGGTTAGTTGTGATGTTGTTTTTCTAGAAGATGCTATTCAGCCATTGCTTTCATGTACTAAGGAGACATATGTTAGCTCCAAAGACATGTATGATACTTTGCTTCCTCTTTCTATAGGTGGACAGTCTAGTGCTAGTCCTAATTGGGCAACTTCTCAGCCTTTGCAGGTTTCATGTGATGATGCAGATCATTCCATTTCTGATGCAAATTTACATGATGCACTTATTGATGAGAGAGCTGATATTGAGCAGGCAAGATGTATGCCAAAATGGCTGGTGTAGACCTTGCGTGACAGCAAATTAGATGAACCTCTATCATATCATATTTGATCAGGCTCTCATAGTGCCTCTTTTGCACCAGATCGCTATGCTATGGCTACATCTAGTCTCTGTGATGAGACTGAGCCTGTTTCGTTTGATGAAGCATAAAATTTAGATAAATGGATGGTTGTTATGCAATCTGAATATGATGCAATAATGAAGAATGGTACTTGGTCTTTATGTGATTTGCCTCCTAGCAAGAAGGCCATTGGCACTAAGTGGGTATACAAGCTGAAGCATAAACCTGATGGTAGAGTTGATAGGTATAAGATTAGGCTTGTTGCAAATGGTTATGCACATGAAAGAGGCATTGATTTTGATGAGACCTTTGCACCTACATGCCGTATGACTACCGTTCGGAGCATCTGTGCACTTTGTAGCCCATCATGGTTGGAATGTACATCAGTAGTTGGACATTAAAACTGCATTTCTGAATGGTGACTTGCACGAAGAAGTATACGTTTTTTAGCCCCGTGGCTGTGTGCGGAAAGGGCATGAAAACCAGGTGTGCAAGTTAAAGAAGGCATTATATGGTTTAAAGCAATCACCACGTGCATGGTATGAGAAGATACATGCCTATCTGATTGCACATGGTTTTGAGAACAGTCCAACTGAGAGCACCTTATATGTTAAGTGTGCTAATGTGCTTCTGATCATTGTTGTCTATGTTGACGACACGCTGCTCTCTGGTCCTATTCAGAAGCATATTGCTAATTTTAAGGCTGATTTGCATGCCTCATTTGAGACGTCTGATTTGGGGCATTTGCATCACTATTTGGGGATTCAGTTTATGCAAGTTGATGGTGGAATGGCTTTGTGTCAAATGAAACATATTGACACATTATTGCAGTATTTTGGCCTTGAAGATTGTAAGCCTATTGCCACTCCTATGGAGACAAGTTTACGATTGAGTCTTCATGATGTTGGAGATGCATTTGATGTTGTTCTCTATCAGTAGGCTGTTGGATGCTTGATTTACTTATGCATTACTCGGCCAGATATTCAGTTTGTTGTCTCACATATGAGCAGTTTTATGCATTGCCCAGGACTCAAGCATTGGTAGGTGGTTAAGCGCATCTTTCGCTACTTGAGTGGTACTGGGCTGCTTGGGATGTTTGATCCCAAGGGGGGATCACTACCGCCAGATTTGCATGCTTTTTCTGACTCCGATTGGGCCGATTGCTATGACACTCCTGTGTCCACTAGTGGCTTTTCCTTCATGCTTGGTAGCTCATGTATATCTTGGTTGAGCAAGAAGGAGCCTATTGTGGCCGCTTCCAATTGTGAGGCTGAGTATAGGGCTGCTTTCACAGCGACTGTTGAGTGTGTGTGGCGTAGAGGCTTTATGGATGATTTGGATGTTGGTCAGTCTTCTGCCACCACCATTTTCACTGACAGTCAGAGCGCATTGGCAGTTGCGAGGAACCCTGTATTCCATGCTCACACTAAGCACATTGAGGTGCATTATCATTATGTGAGGGAGAGGTTCTCTGTTAGGGAGATCAGCTTGGCCTATGTGCCCACACAAGAGAACATTGCATACCTTTTCACGAAGGCTCTGCCTAGGGAGAAGTTTGAAGATTTCTGCAAAGCTTTGGGCTTACTTCCTTTTGTGGAGTGATTTCAACATAGCTTGGCACTTCCTTATACATGAATGCCAGCTCCTTGTTCACCTTATCACTCCCAGGGGGGATTTGTTGATATATTTAGGTAGTATTGTGTGTGAACACACTAGGACCATCGGGGCACTTTTTTCCCTCTTTAGGAGGTTTTTTCCCTTGGCTTGTATATACACCTATTGCCCTAATGGGCTACTTATCTTTGTACATTCTAGTGGTAATACATTTTCAGTATTGTGCGTTGAGCTCCAAGCTTCTTCTTCTTCTTCCTTGTGCTGTTCGTGCACTTTCGCAGACGTCTAACTCTAACAATGTTCATGTGCTTCAAACAATTTTTGGTTTTGGCTGAAAATCTGTCAGCATGTAAAATGGGCACCCTCCGTTTTGATCGAGAGGGGAATATATGTCTTCTGATTTTAATGCATTTCTGACTAAAGGTGGGATAAAACACAGTGTACAGTGTCGTATACACCTCAACAGAATGGAGTTGTTGAACGAAAGAATAGGTCACTCATGGAAATGGTGAGGTGTATGGTCAAGAGTCAGGCTCTACCACATAGTTTCTGGCTTGAGGCTTTCATGTGTGCAACATATGTACTTAACAGATGTCCCACTAAAGCGTTGCACTCTATCACGCCATATGAGGCGTGGCATGACTGCAAGCCATTTGTTGCTCATCTACATGTTTTTGGTTGTTTGGCATATGCATTAGTGCCCGAACAACATCGCAAAAAATTGGATGATAAAGCAGTAAAATGTATTTTTGTGGGGTATAGTTCTGAAAGTAAAGGCTATCATCTATACCATCCATAGTCTAAACGCATTCTGGTTAGCCTTGATGTTGTTTGTATGGAAGATGCTATTCAGCCATTGCTTTCATGTACTAAGGAGACATTTGTTAGCTCCAAAGATATGTATGATACTTTGTTGCCTCTTTTACAGGTAAAGTCTAGTGTTGGTCCTAATGAGGCAACTTCTCAACCTTTGTAGGTTTAATGTGATGATGCAGATCATTCCATTTTTTATGCAGATTTACATGATGCACTTATTCATTAGGGAGCTGATATTGAGCAGGCAAGATGTATGCCAAAATGGCTGGTGTAGACCTTGCGTGATAGCAAATTAGATGCACCTCTGTCATATCATACTCGATGAGGCTCTCATAGTGCCTCTTTTGCATCAGATTGATATGCTATGGCTGCATCTAATCTTTGTGATGAGACCGAGCTTGTTTCATTTGATGAAGCACAAAATTAAAAAATTAGATGGCTACTATGCAATCTGAATATGATGCAATAATGAAGAATGGTACTTGGTCTTTATGTGACTTGCCTCCTGGCAAGAAGGCCATTGGCACTAAGCGGGTATACAAGCTGAAGCGTAAACCTGATGGTACAGTTGATAGGTATAAGGCTAGGCTTATTGCAAAGGGTTATGCATAGGAAAGAGACATTGATTTTGATGAGACCTTTGCACTTGCATGCCGTATGACTACTCTTTGGAGCATCTGTGCACTTGCAGCCCATCATGGTTGGAATGTAATTCAGTTGGACATTAAAATTTCATTTTTGAATGGTGACTTGCATGAAGAAGTGTATGTTTTTCAACCCCGTGGCTTTGTGCAGAAAGGGCATGAAAACCAGGTGTGCAGGTTAAAGAAGGCATTATATGGTTTAAAGCAGGCACCACGTGCTTGGTATGTGAAGATACATGCCTATGTGGTTGCACATGATTTTGAGAACAATCCAATTGAAAGCACCTTATATGTTAAGCGTGCTAATGATGTGCTTCTGATCATTGTTGTCTATGTTGACGACATGCTTCTCATTGGTCCTATTCAGAAGCATATTGCTGATTTTAAGGCTGATTTGCATGCCTCATTTGAGATGTCTGATTTGGGGCATTTGCATCACTATTTGGGCATTCAGTTTATGCAAGTTGATGGTGGAATGGCTTTGTGTCAAACAAAATATATTGACACATTATTGTAGCGTTTTGGCCTTGAAGACTATAAACCTATTGCCACTCCTATGGAGACAGGTTTACGATTGAGTCTTCATAATGCTAGAGATGCATTTGATGCTGTCCTCTATCAGCATGCTATTGGATGCTTGATTTACCTATGCATTACTCGGCCAGATATTCAGTTTGCTGTCTCACAGATGAGAAGGTTTATGCATTGCCCAAGAGTCAAGCATTGGCAAGCGGTTAAGCGCATCTTTCACTACTTGAGTGGTAGCCGGCTACTTGGTTTGTTTTATCCCAAGGGGGGATCACTACCGCCAGATTTGCATGCTTTTTCTGACTCTGATTGGGATGGTTGCTATGACACTTGTGTGTCCACTAGTGGATTTTGCTTCATGCTTGGTAGCTCATGTATATCTTGGTTGAGCAAGAATCAGCCTGCTGTGGCCACTTCCAGTTGTGAGGCTCAGTATAGGGCAACTTTCACAGCGACTGTTGAGTGTGTGTGGCGCAGATGGCTTATGGCTGATTTGGGTGTTGGTCAGTCTTCTGCCACCACCATCTTCACTGAGAGTCAGAGCGCATTGGCAGTTGCGAGGAACCCTGTGTTCCATGCTCGCACTAAGCACATTGAGGTGCATTATCATTATGTCAGATAGAGGTTCTCTGTTGGGGAGATCAGCTTGGCATATGTGCCCACATAGGAGAACATTGCAGACCTTTTCACGGAGGCTCTGCCTAGGGAGAAGTTTGAAGCTTTCTGCAAAGCTTTGGGCTTACTTCCTTTTGTGGAGTGATTTCCACATATCTTGGCACTTCCTTATACATAGGTGTTAGCTACTTGTTCACCGCATCACTCCTTGGGGGATTTGTTGATATATGTAGGTAGTGATGTGTGTGAACAATCTAGGACTATCGGAGCACTTTTTCCCTCTTTAGGAGGTTTTTTCCCCCGGCTTGTATATACGCCTATTGCCCTAATGGGCTACTTATTTTTGTACATTCTCTAGTAATACATTCAGTATTGTGTGTTGTGCTCCAAGCTTCTTCTTCTTCTTCCTTGTGCTTTTCGCGTGCTTCCACATACGTCTAACTCCACATAATATGTGTATGTAAAATGCATGCATGTATGTATGCATATAATGCATGTACTATGAATGTATGTACATTATTCTTAATTCTGCATGTTTATTCAAAGACATGTATATCTACTTATGTATGCATGTATGTTTTTGTACGTATATTATTCTATTAGTGTATGTTTATCCTAAGACATGTATATTTACTTGTGTATGCATGTAGGTATGTTATTCCTATTAATGTATGTTTATTCAGAGACATTTATTTACTTAGTTATGTATGTATGTAATATGCATGCATGCATATGTATGTATTATTTATCTATATACATGTATGTAAGTAATATGTATTTGCTATGATAGGCTCTATGTATGAAACATGTATGTATTTAAATGAGATGGAAAATAATGTCGAGTGGCAAAATTAATGAGGTGTCAAGTTATATGAGTGCATAGCTTTAGGAATCAACATGTATTAAGCTTTTTACACTTTGACTATATCCACTTGTAAAGATTTCTTCTTTGGCTGCATATGGAAAACCATATTGCACATTATGTTTCACAATGCATTGTGTTTCAATATATTAAACATCATCATGACAAAGCATTTGGATTGTTAATGCCATTACCTATTCCCAATGATCCATGGGGATAAATTTCTATGAATTTTATTACTAGTTTTCCTATGAATTCATCTCACTATGATATGATATGGGAAATTGTTGATCTTTCTTTGAAAACAATGGCTACACCTCAAGATGCAAAGTGTTGAAGCTCAAGGTCAAGGACAAAGCATGGAAGCACATCAAAAAGTTGGACACACAAGGAAAGGGAGCAAGTAGGGAGCTCCAAGAAGTGCATGTCAAATTTTCACAAGAATTCCCTACAAAAATAGTGATTTTCATAACTAAAAACCATTGTAAATACCATTTTCTATTTTTGTAACTCCATTTTGTTGAAGCCAAGGAGTCCTTGAGCTTGAGGAGTATTAGAAGTATCATCCTACCAATTTTCATAATTTTTAGACTCCGTTTGAGCCCTCAAACAAGCCCTGGAACCTAATTTTTAACTAGGCCGGACACTAGGTCTGGACAGGTCCAAAACTAGTCAAAAAACTATAAAAAGAGCTAGAGAGCTCATTTTAGAGGTTAGCTTGTTAGACAATAGAGCTTTTGTAAGAGAACTCTTTTGCAATCAAAGCTTTCCATTGTTCCTCTCTTTGATCTTGCCTTGTGTGTGTGTGTGTATATGTGTGCATGCTTGTGTGCTTTCACTCACACACTTGTGCCTTCACTCGCTCAAGGTCTTCATACCGGTCCTCATGTCTCCGCGGACTGATAAGTAAAGGAGGTGGTGCTTACGCTTGAGCTACACCAAATTTTGGCGCCGTTGCCGAGGAGAGAGCTTCGAGGACGAGCGTTATGATGGTAAGATTGTAGATCATCTCCACCTTCTTCCATCTTCTTCTTCATAGAAATTTCTTGTTTTTAGTGCATTTTCACCATTTTCATACCATTTTTCATGCATTATTGTGTGGGAAGGAGTTAGGAAGTGCAAGGGAGAACAAGCGCCTGTGTTTTTCATGTTTTGCTGCTCATACGGAGCTTGCCATTGCTCGGCGCTCAAAAATTCAAAGTTCCTGCCAAAAAACGCGATTCTGTGATGAAAATCGCGATTCTGTGAAAATTCAAATTTTTTTGAAAATCATGATTTTCTGTTTCCCGCCTAAAAGCTTGCTGAAAGAATCACGATTCTGCGGTCATTCTCAGAATCGCGATTCTGTGGTTGTACTCAAAATTGTGATTCTCACAAATCACGATTTTCAGCCAAAAACACGATTCTGTGAGAACACGATTCTCCAAAACACGATTTTGTGAAAACGCGATTCTCTGAGACAAAATCGCAATTTTCATGTCAAAAAACACGATTCTGAGAACCACGATTTTGTGAATCACGATTTCTGAGACAAAATCGCGATTCTCTGAGACAAAATTGCGATTCTCTAGAACACGATTCTGTGAAACACGATTCTGTGAAAACACGATCCTGAGAATCACGATTCTGTGAACCACGATTCTTTAAGACAAAATCGCGATTCTCTAGAACACGATTCTCTAAAACACGATTCTATGAAGACACGATTTTGTGAATCACTATCCTGTGAACCATGATTTTGTAAACCACGATTCTCTAAAACACGATTCTGTGCTCAAAATCGCGATTTTCAAAAACATGATCCTCTACTCAAAATCGCGATTCTCAAAAACACGATTTTGTGAAAACACAATTTTGTGAAAACACGATTTTGTGAAATCACGATTTTGTGAAAACACGATTCTCTACTCAAAATCGCGATTTTCAAAAACACGATCCTCTGCTCAAAATCGCGATTCTCAAAAACACGATTCTCTGCTCAAAATCGCGATTCTCTTGAAGTTCACAAAACCGCGATTCTCTTGAAGTTCAAAAAATCGCGATTCTCTTGAAGTTCACAAAATCGCGATTCTCTTGATTTCACAAAATCGCGATTTTTTCCAAAAGGTCCTGTTTGCCTGTTTTGACCCCTAGGAGCCTGATTTGACATAACTTTTTCATCCAAAGTCCATTTTTTGAGCTCTATAGCTCGTTGGAAAGCTCGTTTCGAATCCTACACAGCCTCAACTGTTTTTTGTAAGAATAACGTGTGATTTTCAAATAGGATAATTTGAAGTTGACCTTCAAGTGGGACCTGGAACCCAAGGGGACTCCAAAGGATTTTTGAACCATACCAAGGGGAAATTTTGGACTCTTAGCCAAAACTTATGAACTTGAGATCTGGTAGACACCTAGGCAAGGATAGACAAAGCATTAGATCTTCTCAGTCCAGTGTAAACCATACAGCTAAGTCTTGGGCACAACAACTAAGTGGTCATCCTTACGGATTAAGTTCAGACACAAGTGACTCAAAAATGTCTTTTAGCATGGGGAAACCTGCAGGTGGCTCAGGGACTGCCCATCTACAAACACCAGAAGGTCCCTATAAGACACAGTTGGAATATATTCGGACCAACCGATTAGGTGCTCGCATCTATGACGATGGCCTGAGGCAATCAGTGGTCCAACTCAAAAATCTAGATCAATCCTTTGGACTTGAATACCCGGTGGTCAAGTTCGAAGAGGGTTCATACATTGATAAGGAAGGAACCATGTATGTGGTTACCAACCAACCAGATAGGACCGATGAGTTTGGAAATATCATTCATGAGAATGAGATAGGAGACCTAGAACAAGGAAATGTAGGACAAGGACCCCAGATTCTTAGAGGCAAGTCAGTTTTGACCAGAGTGATCACTCCAGATTGGATCCCTCAAGACAACAAAAGCACAAAACTATTTTTGAATAGAGAAACAGAGGAAGCCTTTTGGAGATTCAAGCCAGATCAACCTAGCCAATTGGGCATAGTCATCAGAGGATCCAGACATACCAGGCAAAGTTGTCTACCTGGATAACACGTCAAAGAAAATTTTCTTGGTAACAGAACATGATAGACATGCATATACTTGGAAGAATGAATTGATTTTCCCTCCACCAAGATCCAATGTTTCCCATGGCCTCCAAGGAGTAGGATCATCCCAAACTCATGAAGCCTAGAGAGAAAGAACTAGAGAGAGACCTGAGGTAAGTTTTGCACACACGGTGGGCAGAATAGAGCAGGATTTGAAAATGAAAGACCTGAAAGAGAGAGACATCAAGCACATAGGCAACAAAGAGATGAACATGATTTTCCATTGCCTAGACCCCGAGAGCACACAAGAACCCTTAGACCCACTCAAGTGATCAAGGCAATGAAGAATTATTTTGACGGGTCAGGAGATCCTTATGATCATGTGGCTGAGTTCAAACAAGTGTTAAGAGCTGAACAAGTTGAGGATTTATTCACCCAATACGAGGCATTTGGTTTGACTCTTAAGGGCACTGCCTTGGCTTGGTTTCAACCATTGAGTAGTCGCAACTATCGCGATATAGGTAAGCTGCTAGACGAATTCACTGTAGAATTTTCCAAGAGTGGTATCAGGCATAACACATCATCCTTGATCCATAGATTCAAGCAGACACCCCAAGAAACAGTGCGACTAGCAGGTAGAAGGTTCAGACAGTACCTAAAAAGATGCCCTACTCCAGAGTTACCCACACCAGCCAAACAAGTGGCTTTGTTCTTAGATGGCTTACTGAGCGCAAAGTTAAGATCATATGTGTACTTGAAAGAGCCTAGATCCATAGAAGAGTGTGTGCGGACGTGCATTGACATAGAAGATAACTTGGATGAGATAGCTGAGCAAGTTGCCAAGAAGTTAGGAGTTCAAAATAGACAAATACCAAGAGTCACCTCATTGAATCGATGTTATACCTGTGGAGGGGACCACATGGCTAACGTATGCCCAATGCAAAACCAAAACATTAGAGAAAGGAATGCTCCATATTGCACTATTGAGAGAAAATACACGAACCACATGGCTCAAGATTGTCCCTACAATAGGCAGGCTGTTAGACAAACTTATCAGCAACCTTTCCAACAAGGTAGATATCAAAACCAATACCAACAGCCATATTATCGACCACAACAGCAATATCAGGCACAATATAGGCCACAACCAGTCTTGGGAAACCAACCACCAATTCCTGCCAACGTGATTCCAGTCAAGTATGCCGTGGGAGAGGAAAATCCAACTAGAGCATTGGTCCCACTAACCCCATTGATACCAGATAATGACTCTCATGCTCATAGTTCAGACTACCTCCATGAAGGTAGTCCACATGCTTATTACACAGAGTCACCTGAACATAGTGAGATTTACCCATATCAATATGAGGCACAACCTATGGAACAAAATTGGGAGCCTGAATATTCCAATGTCATGTACGCAAATGCTAACCCTAGGCCCCAACTGAGACAAGTAAGACCACAAGCTCCTAGAGGACCATGTTTTAGATGTCAGGGCAACCATTTCCTTCGTGATTGTCCCCACCCACCATCTCCGAGTCAAGGACAGACTATCACAATACAAGCTTTTTGTCCTGATTGTGGAAAAGACCATCTCCCCAGAGATTGTCCAAGAAACCCCTCCAGTGCACCCAAGATTACACCCATTAATGTGGTAGGCTTAGTGGCGGATTCAAGTTCAAGTAGCAGTAATTTGGCACCTGTACAGGCAGTTACTAGGGCACAAGCATTAAAACAAGATAAACCAGCAGAACAATCGGAGTCGAGTGAATCAGGAGAGCCTAGTAAGAGGAAAACAAGAACATGGAAGGATACCAGAGAAAAGGCCAATCGTAAGTGGAATAAAAAGTTATCGGAACTAGAAGAAAGCTTGAAAGATGCAACAACAAAAATAGAAGACATTGCATCTCAAAACCCCTCGCATGCCGAAACTCCATCCACTCCACCTCATCCCACCCCACCACCCATTTTAAATAGACCACAACCAGGTTCGGTTCTTACAGATCCAACCCCAGAAGGCTTGGACATGATGTTCAAGGCCTACCAGGCTCGACTTCAAGAAGGGCCTACAGCTGCAAACCTAGACAAGAGTTACCCTAAAGCGGACTTAGAGATTGAACGGATGAAAATGTGCATGAAAATGGTAGAACAAGCTCAAGCTATACTGGAGACTAGTCAAAAGTTCAATCAGACAAACTCTATCAAACCGGATTTGCATTTCCAGGGCTTGCTAGAAAGATTAGAGCAATTGGTAAACAAACCACAAGTTTCTTTACCTCCACAGGCTCAACCAGTTATTGAGAGAAGAAGCTCACCACCAATGGGAGCTTATGTTTCAAATTCCACGGATGCTGGAATACCTCCTTCAATTCAGGAGCACTCTCAAGAGTTCTTGCGGGAAATACAAGAGGAGAAATGGGCCAAGGAGAACAATAACTCCCCTCCTATTCCTGAGATTGATGATCTTCATGATCAATTTCCCCAAGACATTCCATCTATTTACGGAGATGAAGCAGAACAACAAGAAGATGAAAGATTAGATTTTGAATCTAATACCCTAGAAGAACTGCCTCAATTTCCAGGCCCATGGGAATCTGAATCTCTCCATATTAGAGCTCCCACAATACTAGTAAGAAATGAAGACCCAGTGGTTCCAAGGAACACTGATGTCGTGAAGAACACTAAGGTTCAGTGTCATCTCACTGTAGAAGAGCTGCTCAAAGCAAAACCTGAGCTTTGGAATCATGTGAAGGATCAAGTTCCAGAACTTGATTCCAAAATGCCAAAAGCAGGCTCTAAACAAAAAGTACCAGAGATACCTCTAGACAAAATAGGGGACATGTGTGAGGGTGAAGAAGGTAATACTTATCTTCCAATCACCTACCAAGGTTACACAACCAAAGCAATCACAGATTCAGGTGCTGGTGTTGCTATTGCGACCACCTCCTTGTAGAAGCCAATGGGGCAAGCCCACATTAAGACCAACTAGAATGAAGCTTCAAATGGCTGATGGTCATTTTGAAAGACCGCTAGGATTGCTAGAAGGGATAACTCTAACCACTTGTGGTGTAGAGTTTGAGCACACATTTGCTATATGTGACTTTGAGAAAAATAATGTCTATGAGATGATCCTAGGAAGACCCTTCCTACGACAATTGCAAATAGTACAGGATTGGGGAACCAACTCCTTGTACTTGCAGCACTTAGGGGTCACCACCAAGGTCAATTTGAAGGATTACTCCTTCAGAGATGTACCACCCCTACAGTGGAATCCTATCCACAAAGCAAAAGAAGATTCAATCTTTGTGCATTCTGAAAGTTCACCTGATCCATCATGGCTGCATGAAGATACTCATTTGTGGATGTGCAAGGTCGCAGAGGAAGAGGAAAAACACTTGAAGGTGCGAGAAGAAGGAACTTCACCAGGAGATAGACCAATTAAAGACCCAGCTTATACACCGATGATCTTTCCAGATGAGGAATTTGAGCCTCATAGCTGGCCAGAAATCTTAGCTACCATGGACATTGCTGTTAATGAAGAACAATGGACACCTCACTGTGATGAGGAGGGTTATGATATCTCAGTGTTCATGTGTCATCCCTTGCTAGAGGAATGTGACCCTAGTGATGTCATAGAAGAAGAAGAGAATGACGATGATCTGGAGTCCATTGTGATGGATAGTTTCTTTAACTCAGAGAAGCACTATCTAGAAGATATAGGAGTGTTCACCCAGAAAGAAGAAGAACCTCTCACAAGTATTAAAACGGTAAATTCAAAGGATGGGAGTGAGAGCAATCAAAAGAAAAAGAAAAGAAAAGCAGTGAAACAAGAAGAGGAGGATTCATTGTTTGAAGTACCAGAAAACTTCAAGAAATATGAAGTTGACGACCGCAAAATTTTGGTACGAATGCCTAAGAGAGAGGCCATCATAGGAGAATCATATGATAATAAAGAAAAGACCAAGAAGATTGTAGTGACCATTGAAGAGAACGAAGAGAGATGCACATATATAGGAGATGACCTAAGTGCAAGAGAAGAAATGGAGCTTGTAGCTCTATTAAGGGAATATAGGGATGTGTTTGCATGGCACTATAGAGACTTGAAAGGGGTAGATCCAAGAATTTGCTCTCATACTATCCCCATGACTGTTGATGCCAAGCCCACCAAACAGAAGCCCTACACATATAATGACACTTATGCAGCCAAGATAAAAGAAGAAATTGATAGGCTGATTGAAGCTGGATTTATCTATGAGATTGAGCATACTGAATGGGTGTCCCCCATTGCAGTGGTGCCCAAGAAGAACGGGAAGTTGCGAGTGTGTATTAACCTTAAACAAGTTAATGCCGCTACGATCAGAGATAAGTTATGGACACCTATTGGAGTGTGTTGCAGGCAAGGAAGTTTATAGCTTCCTTGATGGGTTTTCTGGTTACAATCAAGTAGCCATTGCCCCAGAAGATCAACACAAAACAGCTTTTGCCACAGAGTGGGGAATATTTGCTTTTCGTGTGATGCCATTTGGGCTCACCAATGCACCTGCAACATTCCAAAGGCTCATGTGTCATGTCTTCAAAGAGTTCTTGCGGAAGAGCTTAGAAGTGTATGTGGATGATTTATGTGCTCATTCCCACGAAAGAAGATTTCACATCCCTGAGCTCAGACAAATCTTCAACAAGTGTAGAGAATATCGAGTGTGTCTGAACCCAGAAAAGTGTGTTTTCATGGTGCATCGAGGTAAAATCTTAGGTCATATTGTTTCTAAGAATGGAATCTCAATAGATGAAGATAAGGTACGAGCCATAGCGGAGCTGCCAAGGCCAAGGAATGTCAAAGAGGTACAAGCCTTTATGGGCCATTGTGGATATTATCGCAGGTTTATCCACATGTATGCGATCATAGCTAGACCCCTTTATGCCTTGTTGTCTAATTTTGAGTGGAACGACGAATGCGAGAATTCTTTCAATGAACTGAAGAAACGTTTGTGCACAACACCAATACTAACCACTCCTGATTGGAATAAACCATTCCATGTCCATGTGGATGCATCCAATCACGCCATAGGATGTGTGCTAGCACAATCCACAAGTGAAGGAAACTTAGACTTGCCCATAGCATACGCTAGTAGACAGCTCACCGCAGCTGAACGAAACTATACCACAATTGAGCGAGAGGGCTTAGGCATGGTATATGCTATGAAGAAGTTTAGACACTATTTATTGGCCAACAAGTTCAAGTTTTTCACTGATCATCAAGCTTTGTTATATTTGGTCAATAAACCTTGCAATACTGGACGCTTAGTAAGATGGTTCCTCTTACTAATGGAGTATGACTTTGAAGTTGTTGTCAGGAAAGGTAGAACCCACCTTCGGGCAGATCACCTTTCTCGCATCACTTCAGGAGAGTCACCGCAAGGAGTGTCTGACGAATTACCCGATGCTTATCTGTTCAATTTAGAAGTTGTTCCTAAATGGGCAAATTAGTTGGTACCAGTCCTAACCTTCGGCCCTGCAAATAAGAATGTGAAAACATCACAAGAAGAAATTGTAAAATCACAAAAATATCACATATTAGCAGGAAGCATGTACAAACAAGATACTGAGGGTGTATTAGATTGTTGTGTTGACGACGATGAACATAGTAGTTGGTTGCAACAAGCCCATGAAGGAATGCTAGGAAATCACTATTCTAAACAACGAACATTGCAGAATTTGAACCGTTTAGGAGTGTATTGGCCTAGCATGGACAAAGCAATACATGAGTGGATCAAGAATTGTCCAATGTGTAGAGAGAGACCACCAGTGGATCATGCGACCCTTTATCAAGTATCATTAATTCCAGATTGGAGTGCACCATTGGTAGAGTTTATGAGATCGGGAAGATTACCCAAAGAGGCTAGTCTAGCAAGAAGACGAAGCATGGAGCAAGAGGCTCAAGGCTATGCCTTAGTAGGAGACAACTTATACCGAAGAGGCAAAGATGGTTACTTAAGACTGTGCATTCATGAATCAGACTATTTGAAAGTCTTAGAAACTGCACACAGCGGTGTCGCAAGTGGACACTTTGGCCCTGATCAAGTAATCAAGACCATTCTATTCTCAGGACTTTGGTGGCCCACTCTTCATATGGATGCTCATACCTATGTGAAGAAATGTGACACATGCCAACGTGCACAATATCCAGTTAGAAAAGATGAGATGCCTTTGAGGCCAATGATGGGAGGACGTGCATTCTCGAAATGGGGTATAGACTTTGTAGGTCCTATTAACCCCCCAGCTAGAAACTCCCATGCAGAGTATATTATTGTAGCCATAGATTACCTTACCAAGTGGGTAGAAGTGAAAGCCACAACAAAGAATGATGCTCAGACTACGGCTAAGTTCTTTTTCGAGAATGTGTTCACGAGATATGGACTACCAATAGAGTTGGTGAGCGATAGAGGCACACACTTCTTGAATGAAGTCATTGAAAATCTTCTCCAAGAATTCTTGGTGATACATAAGAAGTCTGCGCCCTATCACCCACAAGCTAATGGACAAGCCGAGAGCACCAATAAGATCTTCTGTAACGTATTGACAAAATTGGTAAATAATAAACGCTCTGATTGGGACAAACAACTTCATCATGTTGTTTGGGCTTATCGAGTTGCCTACAAAACAGTACTCAACGCCACCCCATTTCAGATGGTCTTTAGACAGAATGCTGTGCTACCATTGGATTTCCTAATCCCAGCTTTAAAGGTAGCACAAGAGCATGAGTGGAATGGACATGAGTTGTCCTCTAGGATCTTTGATCTAGAACGCTTAGGTGAGATGAGGCTACGAGCGGCGGCAGGCATCTATGCTGCAAAGAAAAGACAAAAGGCATACTTTGATGCACACATCAAAGATAAAGGATTGAAAGAGGGAGATCTAGTGTTGGTTTACACACTAAAACAACATGCTCGTAAGTTGGAAAAAAGAGGATACTGACCCATGATCATTAATAGAATTTCTACTAGTGGTGTAGTTCAGTTGGCCACTCTAGAAGGAGATATCTTGCCAAACTATATTAGTGGATGTAGAGTCAAGCTATATCAAGAACCTCTTACTGAGGATATGCTAATGAGACTCAATACTGCTAAGAAGCAAAAAGAAGAAGAGTTAAGAGTGAGAGAAGAAGCATAGGCAGAGGCCAGAGAGCGTATTAGGCAAAATAAGTTAAGGCAATTAGGCATAGATGTCAACTCAAAAGCCCCAAAATATCACATGGATATGTGCCAAAAATTGGGCATAACTACTTGAATCTAAAGTCATTGACCGACGTCCCTTTGTGACCATAGAGGTAGGACAAGGAAAGGGTGCCAGGACTGTGAAAGCATTAATTGACTCAGGTGCAGCAAGTAGTGCAATTAGACTATCCTACTGCCAAGACTTGCAGTTGAACATCAATCCCATAGAAGCTTATCTCATAGGATTGGGAGGTGTGGAAACCCCTTGTTTGGGCGAGGTGGAACTTCCCATCTACCTTCAAGATGTTCCAATGAAAATCAAAGTGCTAGTGTGTCAAGATGAGAACCTTACAGAACCACTTGTCTTGGGTCAAGATTGGATCTATGACCATGCAGTTAACTTAAACCTAAGAAGTCAAATGCTTCAAGTTTGGGTACATGAACAATGCATTACATTAGAATTAGAGAACTGCATGCTCACAGATCATGGCACCACACACTCTCTTAGTTCTTCTAAGACTAATCATATGGAAGAAGATGTTGTATGTGTCAAAAGCTCTATGATGTAGAAGGAGTCAATCGTGGAAGAACAGGTTCGAAGACAAGTGGATCTTTCTTCTTCTCCAAAGACTCAGGTGACCACAGTAGTTCCACCACAAAGACAAACACAACTGTTCACGACAACTGCTAAAGCAAATAGAAAGACACCCTTCAACAAGAAAGCAGTTCTGGGCATGACGCAGATCTGGGTACGCAAAGGAGAGCAACCTCCAGCCTTGCCCTCACAAACCCCATCCAGGCAATCCAACCAGGCTAGACAATGAAGGAAGAAGCTCGGACAAGCTCAACCACAAGATTTTTGAAAAATTTGGGTGCCTAAGAAATTAGTTGCAGCTCAACAAGGGCGATTACACATGTGGGTACCCAGGGAGCTCTTACGTCCGCAACAACCTATGCTCTCCCATACGCGAAAAGTCTCAACAAAGAAGCCAAGGCGAGGCAAAGGTGAGAACCAAACACCAAGAACAAAAGTGGACCAACTAACCTCTTCAACACAAGTCAAACGACCAGCCACAGAGGTATGGGTATGGAAGCCAAAAGCACCGGTAGGCCCCAGAGAACCAAAGGGCCAACCCCGAAGGATCCAACCCTCAAGAAACCATCCAAACATGAAGCAGCCAAAGGAGATCGCTACACAGTCGAAGACTGTTCTCAAATGGATCCCTATAAGGAAGAATGATCAACTGCCATCTCGAGATACAATGGATACCTCCAACAAAGATGGAGTCAACATCTGCAAATGACATCAAGCCTCGACGAGTGACAACCATGTGCTCCTTGCACAACCCAGTCTTTTGCACCATTCAGGTCATGCATTTCCAAAGTATGCATGAATATAGGGCCACATTACATGGCCGTGCATAGACACATTGGAGAGTCCCATGCACAAGAGCACATTGACATACGTCAACTATTTTTTCTGATTCTAACATCTGTCTTCTTGTTTGTTGACATTGTTCCTTTAAAAAAAAAAAGGGGGGGGGAAAGAAAAGAGAAAAAAAAAAAAGAAAAAAAAAACTTGTTCCTAGGCTTGGCTCTTGGAACATGAATGATTCATGCTTAGTTGAAGGTGGAACTGTTGATTACTGGGCATTTATCAGTTTGGATAGAAGTGTGTCTCAGCTAGCAGATGATATAATTGCTGTCTTATCTAGAAGATGTCAAGAACTTGGCATGAACATGGCATCCACAACTATGGTTTCCTCTTACCATGGTAGGAGTGAAGAGCTTGAAGGTCCGCAACTTGAGAGATGCTTAACTACCATATGTACAAGAGTATCCAAGGATATATCTGCAAGGGATAGTTTTAGTACCATGCAAATCCTTGTATGTATACTGAAATATAAAGAAATTCAATTCTCAGTATTTGGCAAATGATGCTTTGAAAAGAGGAGACAGGATCAGCCACTCAAAAGATCTCATCGGTGGACCATCAACATGGACATTCATCAACAATGTTCCATTCCAAAGGCTGAGTGTACAACACGAAGAGATGAACATTGATCGACCTTCTCCATGGTAAGTATCTTTACTTGGGAAACATCATAACCATGATAGCTTAGGAAACCTCTCCGTCAGCATACCCTTGAGCACTTAGCTCAAGACTCCCAATTTTTGCACCATACTTCTTCCAATGCATTTCCCAAATAAGCATTCATAGGGCTATATTACAAGGCCATGCACAAGGCACATATTTTCCTCAACCCATGCACGAACACACTTACCCATCACTCACTATGGGTTACGAGTACTTGGCATGATTCCTATGAACATCAACTTTGGAAGATCTAGAAGACACCAACGGAGACTCACACAGTCACATACCAAGGGACTACAACGTGCAAAGAATCACAGTGACAGATGAAGAACCAGACAACCAACACTTCCACATTTGGAAGTCAGACGACTTTTGTTCGTACAGAAGGGACACTCCCTCTCAAAGCACTACTTGGAACAACCACTACAACAAGGGTATGTCAGGGACGACGGACTTGAGAGGGGGGGGAGTGTTGAAGCTCAAGGTCAAGGACAAAGCATGGAAGCACATAAAAAAGGTGGACACACAAGGAAAGGGAGCAAGTAGGGAGCTCCAAGAAGTGTATGTCAAATTTTCACAAGAATTCCCTACAAAAATAGTGATTTTCATCACTAAAAACCATTGTAAATACCATTTTCTATTTTTGTAACTCCATTTTGTTCAAGCCAAGGAGTCCTTGAGCTTGAGAAGTATTAGAAGTATCATCCTACCAATTTTCATAATTTTTAGACTCCGTTTGAGCCCTCAAATAAACCCTGGAACCTAATTTTTAACTAGGCCGGACACTAGGTCTGGACAGGGCCAAAACTAGTCAAAAAACTATAAAAAGAGCTAGAGAGCTCATTTTAGAGGTTAGCTTGTTAGAGAATAGAGCTTTTGTAAGAGAACTCTTTTGCAATCAAAGCTTTCCATTGTTCCTCTCTTTGATCTTGCCTTGTGTGTGTGTGTATGTGTGTGCATGTTTGTGTGCTTTCACTCACACACTTGTGCCTTCACTCGCTCAAGGTCTTCATACCAGTCCTCACGTCTCCGCGGATTGACAAGTAAAGGAGGTGGTGCTTACGCTTGAGCTACACAAAGTTATTTATTAGAAGTATTTTTTTGCAACATGGATTTCCTAAAATTATTTTATTGAATTATGATCTTCATTTTTGTAATGATTTTTGGGCTGCATTGTTTAAGAATTTAGGTTTTGAAATGGATTTTAATTCTACATTTCATCTTGAAAGTAATGACCAAAGTGAGGCTACTAGTAGCACCATTCTTGATTTAATTTTGGTGTTATTCTATTGATAACCTGGTAATTGGGACAAAAAATTACCAGTACTTCGATTTGCTTACACTAACACAACACTCCAATGCTACTAAATGTGCACCTTTTGCTTGGGGGCATGTTATTAGTTATGGAATATTGAATTATTGGATTTGATTTTCTCTATTTTTTGTAGGATATTGACCCTATAGGCCACATTATGTATGTTAAATATGAGGATTTAATGTGGTTTGTGTTGATTTAGTAGCCGAAGTTTGTGAGTATATGTATATGTTTGGATCTAATTATAGAGATTATATTTTCCATATGTTTTGTAAATAAAAGACCCACACACATTGTTGTATCTCATAGGGGATTTGAACTCACAATCTCTTGGCTAGGAGTGTGATGGGCTAACTACGTGCCTTAAAGGCCATGGTTGAGGATTACTTCTTAACTCCTCCCTCTTAGGTTGTGATCTGATCATCTCCTCTCTGTCACTTTATGCCTTATCACCCCCTTGGTTGATCATTGTCCTCAATGATCTGTATCCATATAGCTTCGATGATAATCTAGCTTCTGATTAGGCAAGTAAATGAGGTTTTAACATAAATTTAGTGATGTTTGATTTCTAGCTAACAGTGCAAATTTCACAAATACTATTAGAACAAAGCCAACAAATTTTGTCGAGTGCACATAATGTAATGGTAGCAACTTGAGCCTTTGGTCTGAAGGCCCATAGTTTAGAACTAGTGAATCGGTTTGATGTGAACCCTTAAATGTGAGGGATAGAGGGGATCTCTTATGTGCATGCATTGTCCAATGTTTAAGGAAAGTGCATCATAAAGTCGAAACCCCTAAAAAAAGAGACCAACTAAAGCATGTTGTGTAGGTGCTCGAGTGTGAATCCAATTGAAAGGGATTTTTACTATTTTCTACACTAGTACTATCTTACATAATGCAAGTTTCAAGAACTCTTTTTGCACAAGCACATCAAGTTGTCCATTGTAGAGTTTTATCAAAGGGTATCATTAATTTTTATGAATGGGGATTTCTATTAACATTGTTTTTAACATTTATTATTGTTTTTTATGCCTTTATTTTTTAGTGCTAATTTTAAAGAGGGTGAGGATATATATATTTTCTTTATCTTGGGTTCAAAGAGGGCAACCATGTCTCCTTATTGGAAACAATTTGCTGTTTGCATGCATTAAGGTGTTTGGTTGAGCCTTTCGCTTCTTGAGGCGGGGGTGAGGGTTCAACCCCTTTTTATGGGAGGAAAATTACGGGTTTTAGTCTAATGTATTGCTCTCGGGAAGAATTAAACTAGTTGCCTTCATGCATTTCTTTCTAAGTGTTACCTTTGGGCAGTTTAACTCTTGCATTGTGGAAGACGAGGGATCCCATGAATACTATGCCCGTTCACTTGAAGAGTCATTTTTTTGATCAATTCAAACAAGAGAGATTAGGCTTCCACCGAATTTCCTCTTTAAAAAGAAGAAAAAAAGACATGTTTGATAAAGATTAGCTAGCACGATGTATCCCGTGCTCGTGGTATGTTGCGATGAAAATCTCCGTAATGAGCTTTCATACTAGGCGATGGCCAGAGGACAGCAAGGAATCAGTTCCAGATGGCAAAATTTGACTTGTTAAATAAAAGTTGAAGGTGTTTTGGACTCACACTAAACTGTGGCAACCTCTACCCCTCGGAACAAGAGATGAAGGCCTCGAACATAAAAGATCTATGGCTAGAAAATCTCCCACTCCTAATTCAACGATCACGATAAATCGTACTGTATAAACTCAACGATCACGATCTATGGCTAGAAAATCTCACACTCCTAATTCAACGATCACGATAAATACTGTATAACTAGCCTCCGCTCTGTGTGAATGATAAAGGTGTGTGAATGATAAAGGTGGAGGAACACTCGGTCGAACACAGAACTCTCTGTTCCTCCGGAACATTCTGAAGCCACCCTTAGTGTGTCGCATTGATCTTTGTTACTCCTGCTTTTATTGTCGCTGCTGGACGATCCATGGCGCTAGTCATTACGTCGCATACGAATTTCCAGGGAAGCATGGTATGCCACTGAGCACCCTCAGTTTTTCTCTGTTCAAGATGATAGAGCTTCTCACGCAGTGTCCGTTTCGACCAGGTTCGCCACGCACCTTATGCGACGGATAGATGGCAGCAGCGAAATGCCTTTCTCTGTTTGAGCGACAGACGTAGAAATCGTTCTATCAAGCTGCAAGCAAACGCCTTATTCAGCCCTCAGGACGACCCTATCGTGAAAGAAGCTCTGAAGGTGCGCTCAGTCTTGGCTTGTGGGACTTCTGAACTATGCCAGAAGTAAGCGGTTTTGTTTTTCTGCTTGAAGATGGTCCCAATGCCTAAGTTGAATCCACCAGGATTAAAGGGGGGAACCTTTATATTGAACTTTTTATCAAAAGAGTCAGAACTTGGAAGCCAGATATAATGCCGGATGATAGCGACACCTATTGATGATCCCGTTGTAGAGACAGTGCTTAAGTGCACAGATGTGACTCGCGAACGGCTGTTGAAACTTCGATGCTGGCAGAAAAAAAAATCTTAGTATTAAGTTATCTAATCGCCTTGTGACATAATTGGCAGGGGGAGGGAGGCTGGGAACATTTTTTAAACTGTCTCCAAAATTAGGCACTTACAGTGCCACCTCTCAAAGATGGATATGGAAAATATTCTATCTTTGGGATGAGCGTTGAGAGGGAATATGATCCTCTTGAGTGTGTTAGTTGTCGAAGTCTTCTTCATGGCTCACTGCAGTGAAATAAGGTTTGAATTTTTTAATACTGGAATTGGAGTCCAATCTAGCCATTAACAACACTGGGGTCACACGGGAAGGTGGAAGAACGACCACAACAAGGCTGCACTCGTGAGCGTGAAACTAAAGCTGATCTGGCTGCATCTGTTTCAAAGGAGAAGACTTTGAGTTTGAGTATGTGCTGGATTGTGGAATAGAATAAGCTGAATATGGAGAATTCAGCTTATGTGCTGTGAGAAAATGCTAAAATCTGCAATCAAACCAGAAAATAAGTTCTTCTTTGATATAAGAAGCTACAAAATCTTCTCCTCTTGAGGTAGTAGGCTGAAGAACCTGGTATAGCAACAAGACTTGAAGATGGACCAAAAATATGCAGCAAATTACTTAAAAATCAGCATGTACACACACTAGGTGTGTGTAAAGGAGAAGTGGGCAGCAGTTAGACACCTTAGAAGAAGCTCCACACAACAGGATCTCAGCCTCTAGCACGCAGAGCATAAGATTATATCGTAATCGTGCCTCCAACTTGGTCTTTTTATAGACATTTTAACCCAAAATCTTTGCCATTGTAATTGTATACAGAAAAAACCATGAGCGGCTTTTCGTTTTTCACAAATTCGCTTAATTTGGCTCATGTGGCATGCGTAACAACTTTATGAGTGCTCTTGGGTGATTAATCTTATTCATTAGACTAATGTGCCTTTTCAACTTTTAATATGAGCCCTTCATTTAAATAATGTGAAAAGTTATAATGAGCTGCGATTCACGAATTAAGGTTTGACTTTGGAGGGGCCAAATGGTGTGAGAAGATGAAGTATTATATATCAACACATAGCCCTTCTGAAGTACTTTATGAATATGCAATCATAATTATGGACCATCTCTGATCAAATTTGACCATTTCCATTCTTGAGAAATGATGAACTATAAAATCAAGGCTTGCTGGAAATTAAAGTTTTGAGCTAGAATTGACATTCTTTCCAATAATAACCCCTCAATGTAATAATGGGATAAGATTTAATAATGTGCATAACTTCTTATGTCTGTCCCTTGATAATGCTTTTGTAAAATATTTGCCACATTCTCACTTGTAGGAATGCAAATAAGTTCAATGTGCTTCTTAGCTATATGCACACGAATATAGTGATAGTTGCATGATGAACAAGGTTCTTTGCTATAGCAATACTACTTTTGATCATAAATATTTGCAAAGGTAAGTGAACATAAACATCAAGATAACTTAAAATTTTATGCAACCATATCTTCTCAAGTATAGTTTTAAAGTAAGCCATATACTTTGATTCATTTGAAGATGGGGCTACTATAGTTTGTTTCTTAGAATGTCAAGAAATCAAGCTGGGTCATTGTTTAGTATCATCCAAGCTTCCTATCCGAGGATCACTCAAGGAGTTCTTGCTTGGAGGAAGTGTTCTACACACTTGGAGGAGGTGTGTTCTTCCCTTGGTGTAGCTATGGAGGAGTTTGTATCAGCCAACCATCAGCACATTGCTGATTTACTGTAAGTAGCAAAGCTACTTTTGTTTCTCACTTGCTAGGTCACTAGTTTCTCATTTGGGGTTTTTGAAACCCTAATTTCAGAATTAGGGTTTGCTGTGAAACAGTTCTAAACTGTTCATATTCTCTACATTCTCACGTACACACACTTTTCATACCTCTTAGACACTTTACACGCAAATTCTTGTATCTAGTTCCCTATTTCTGCCTAGATTCAAAGTTTGTAATCATCTATGCACATTGTAATTGACATTCGTAATACCAGTTTGTCTAGGTAAGCATTCTAACTTACCGTTACACTTGAAAATATTGTCTACTCTCTCTCTATCTCTCACTCATTTCTTTTTGAGTGTTAAGATGTGTATGCTAAGGTTCATGTGTTGGAAGATCTTGTAAGCCTGTGATTAACATTGTTATTGAGGCCCACTCCACTTTCAACATATGTATCATTGGATAGCTCTCAATGAACACTATCTTATTATTTGATAAAAATTTTAGTGAAATTTTCACCAGTTTGATCAGCCCTTTGACCAAGCTTTGGTCATCCATTTTTGTGATTTTTATGAGCAAGTTGAGCTCCTTAATGAAAGGTTTCTCAAATTTTCTAACAATAAGCTCTTATAGTTCGTCTTCTTGGAGCGCTTGTAAGTTCTTTTGTATGTTAGCTAGTTTTGGAGTCACTTCAGCTCCTTTGCCATATGTGAGTGTGTCTCTCATGTCTTTACATTCTTCCTATCTCTCTCTCTTTTACTTTAATTCTGGGCCTAATACAAACAAAGAGCAACATTAGCATATTCCTACAGCTCGTGAGTCATATGTCAAAAGACCTGCTGGATAACTATTAGGTTTCTGGGAGCAACTATAGACACAGAGTTACCTTTATAAAATTGAGCTTATGATAACAGAGACTAGCTGGGCAGAAATTATACAACAACTGAGTGGATACTGAGTGTATGTGCTGCTGGGTTATATATGTTCTGCTAGATAGAAGCTAATAAGCAGCTTTATTGCACCTTATTGTACTAAAAAAGGGCAGTCGACATATCTATTCTGAGTTGCTGGAATACTCAGAGATGAAGAACTACATACAACAAAGTACTATAGAAACAGAGTCCAAGAGCTGGTTGCGAATTATAGCAACAGAGAGCTGCAAGATTAAATTGTTGGGCAGAGTACTAAGTTGGATTAGGAGATCGATAGAGAAGGCAGAGAGCTGGAAAAAAGGTATGTGCCATTCTCTTGAACCAATTGAACAGAGCTTATAGAGAGCTTTACAGTCAAAGAATTACAGAATACTTACAATGCTCTTAAATTCGCTCTTTAGGCTCTTTAACTCTGAAGACTTGCTTTGGAACCAATTCATTAGTCAGAAAGCAGATAGACACACAAATACTAGAGTAATCACGCATACACGAGCAAATTCTACACATGAAATAGGTCAAAAATTAAGAAGACTCCATTAAGAAAGTACAAATAGAACTCACTACTCATATAGTAATTTTTGAAAGCCTTGTGTGTGAAGGTAAGGGTTTTGAAGAGGTAATGAAGTATCTACCACCAATATATCCAAAAGATATGCGCATATACTCATATACTCATGATGAAGATGCATACCTTGAATGTTCTCACATAAAAGATGAGGTGCTCTCCTTCAATTGTGATAATCCTCTTCCCAGAGTGTACAAGAAAACACACTCTCCATGTGATACATAAATTTGAAAGTGATTGTGAACTTGTCCTTTATAGTTGAAGATTGGGCAACAAGATTTCCAAAAAACTACATCCAAAAGCAATTGCTAAAATCTCACTTTGAACTTCCTATCCACCTTCACTAATTCTAGATGAGGTGGCACACACATGACGACATGGTAGAAAGTGACTTGTCTCGTAATTTAGGCACATAGAATTAGGAGCATACACGTGTCATATGCATAAGTTATTTGTTAACCTTCCACTTTGGAATTTTATTTTTCGGAAAATCAAGGTTTTGGCAGCAGAATTAGGGTTAGGGTTTTGGAGCTCATTTTAGGGTTTAAGTGGTGGTGTCAAGGGTACCATTGGAAAGCTCTCAGAGAGTACTACATATTTATATGGTTAAATAAAAGAAAGCCTTGACCTAAATTTTGACCATTTTTGACCTAAGACTGATTTTGACCTAATGTACAAATTAAAGACAGATATGGGTAATGATAAAAGTTCAATATCTTAAATATGAAATTAGAATTTTCAATTTGCTAAATTCCCTACAAGCTCTTTAATACTTGCATGGAAAAGCCCTTTTTGGCAAATTTATAACTTTGGCTGAGATTAGCTATCACATGGAATTATGGCATAAAAGTTTTGACCACATGAGCCAAAAGGGTCTTGATAAATTGTGCAGATTGAACAAGCTTGATGCCAAGAGCACAAAGCTTGATTTTTGTAATGAATGCTAATATGGAAAGCAAGTGAAAAGTACTTATCACTGTGTTATCTTTCACAAGTGTGATGCGTTAGATCTTGTTCATTCTATGTGTGTAGCATGACCATTGAGTCTATGAAAGGCGCCTTATATTCTATTTCCTTTGTGATTTTTTAAAGAAAATTCTGGGTATATTTGTTGAAATCTAAGGATGAAGCCTTTGCTGCATTTAAGCAAGTTCATGCATTTGTGACCATTCAAACAGGTATGAAGCTTAAATGCTTACATACGGATAATGAGGGTGAGTTTACAAGTGCCAAATTTGACAAATTTTGTTAAAATTTTGGCATTAAGAGAGAGTTAATTGTTCCATGCAGCCCCTCTTCTAATGGTGTTGCTGAAAATAGGACTCTTTGTGAGAGGAGCAGATGCATGCTGTCCAAAGCTGATCTCCCTCATAGACTTTGGGGAGAGGCTTTGAAAACTGCAGTACACATTTGCAATTGATTCCCTCGTGTCCCCAAAAGGTGGCATTTCTGAACAGGTACCACCGATGCAGTGTTGGTGTGATGCATTTTTGCATTAGATGGAGTTTGAGGAACAAATTAGATGCTAAGTCTAAAATATATAAAAGGCATTTTCATGGGGTATGAAGATGAGGATGAAATGGGCTATACAATTTGGTTACCACAGCACAAGAAAGTAATAGGCAGCCAGATGTTGTATTTGATGAGGCAAGGCCGTGCAAAAGGATTGTGTTGTGCCTCTAGAGATGACTTAAAATCTCAGCATGAACAGTCACCCATGAGGTCATGATGCTGAGCCGGTGATTTTTGAGCCAGATGATGATGGGCAGCATAATCACGCTCAAGAAAATATGCAACCACCATTACATGCTGAAAGTAGGGCTGGAAATGTTGTACAACAGCCCATTGCCCAATAACAAGGACGATCAGTCATACCTCCTGATGTGTATCCATTGCCAGAAATTGTAGATCATTGGGTAAGGAGATCTATTCGCACTAGGAGGCCTGCGAACAGATATGACCCCTATGTAGATTACATTATGTTATTAGATGAGGGCGAGCCTCTCACTTAAAAAGAGGGAAAGCTATGTGAGCACAAGAAGAAGCGGGAGCTGGCCATGCACAAATAAAGGCCTTGCATGCAAATGATACTTGGGATTTGGTTGAGTTGGTCAAAGATCGTAAGTCAATTCTTAACAAGTGGATATACAAAATCAAGACTCTGAATGGTAAATCCAATTACAAGGCAAGGCCGGTTGCGAAGGGATATGCCCAAAAAGAGGGTATTGATTTCCAAAAAGTGTTCTCTCGGATGGTTAGATGACCAGATTACATGTGTTTTTTGTTCTCACAACTACCTTGAATTTGGAGTTATTCAAATGGATTTAAAACTACCTTTTTGCATGGCTATTTAGATGAAGAGATGTACATGAAACAGTCAGAAGGATATGCCATTCATGGAAAAGAGCATCTGATATGCAAGCTGAAAAAGAGTTTGTATGGCTGTAAACAAGCCCCCAGACAATGGTATAAGAAGTTTGATCCATTGATGCTCAATACGGGTTCAAAGAAGACCACTGTTTGTACAACAAAAAGGATGATGATGGCAGCTCAATTGGCCAAACTCTGCATGCTCAATGAAAGACCTTGGAGAAGCTGAGCATGTACTTTGTATGAGGATATAAAGGTGTAGACAGCAGCACACATTGCACTTATCTCCAAAAAAGTACATAGAAAAAGTGCTGGATAGGTTTAACATGGCTGATGCAAGGCCTCTTGGAGTGCGTTGTAGCAGCATTTCAAGGAAGATTGTCCCAAAAATGAAGGAGCTAGCTATATAAAGTGTGTTCCATATGCATCAGCTTGTGATTCACTTCTGTACAAGGTAGAATCAGCAGGTACGTACTGATCCATTCAGTACAGGCTTTAGGTACAGTACATATTTGTACCATATTGCTCAAACATATATTTCATTTCTTATCCTCTTGTTTCGAACTTCAAACTGACAAAAGTGATGATAACCATATCAAGTTAAAGGTACACTTCATTTAATAGGTGTGCATTACAATTTATCACATATGTGATCGTATACAATACACACATCCGTGTGTGTGTGTGCACTCATACATACTACATAATGTGGCATGACTGTATATGTGCTCACACATACAGTATATATAATATGTGTATGAACTCTGGTGCCATTGTGTTGTCTCATGTCATTCTTTTGTAAATAAAGTATGCACTCACACATAATGTACATATAATGTGTATGAACTCCGATGCCCATTGTGTTGTCCAATGTCATTCTATTGTACACAAAGTATACACTCATACTTAAATGTGATTGTATATATGCATCTCAACTCTCACACTTACTGTATGAACTCTGATGCCATTGTGTTGTCTGATGTCATTCTATTGTTCATGAGGTATGCACTCACAGTCTCACACATACTTCAATGTGATTGTATACATGTATCTCAGCACTCACACATACTGTATATATGATGTATATGTGTTTGATGTTATTATGTTATATATATATATATATATATATATATATATATATATATATATATATATATATATATATATATATATATATATATATATATATATATATATATATATATATATATATATATATATATATATATATATATATATATATAGACACACACACACACACACAGAGGCACACATATATATGTATGTATATTTATGTAATATATGTCTTGTATGATGCACATGTTTCTTGTGACATGTATACACACATGGGAGTTGCGAGCCGTTTTATGGCTAATCTTAGCAAAGCTCATTAGGATGCAGTTAAATCTATTTTGAGGTATTTGAACTGGGATCTGGAATCTGGATCAAAGGTAAATGGCTATGTTATGGAAAGGGTTCATTGGAGTTGAAAGGATTCTGTGATTCTGATATGGAAGGTGAGAATTTCTACTCAAACCATTCGAGGAGAATGATTTGGTGAAAGGAGCTGGCTCTTTATGACTTCTTATTAATGAGTCTTCTATATTAAACTCTTTTGTTGTTAAAGTTATTGCATGACATTTCAATTGATTTTAAGAATGATCATAATCTATGGTACATATTCTAACTTCAAAATAATAAAAGAGAATTTTGATATATCCTTATTTTCTGCAATTTGACATCATGGCTTGCATATTTCTTTTTTGCTTTGGGCAGGAGCCTGTTGCTTTCTTGGGAGGGGTTTTTGCAGGGTTTCTGAGATTGGATCTCAATGAGGATCCTTTGAGAGAATGGATTGCCAATACATCCCAAGCTGCAGGCATCCAAGATGAGGTGGAGGAGGTTGAAGAGGAAGAAACTCCTGCAGAGATCACAATAGAATGACAATTCATTTCAATAAAGTGTGGTATCCTTGTGTAATATTTGTGTATATGCAATCATCTATCTGATTCAGGGATTCTTGAACATTAGAATCAACCACATTGTTCACGTCGCAGTTTTCGGGCAGTAGTCTATCATATTTTATTCAAGTGTATAGTACTGCCAGGAAGTCGTGGAAACCTATATTGCACAATTTCCTACTGGAAATTTATCGAGAGACTTGACACGCATGATAGCTGCATTTGATCATTGAAGCCACAAACAATTGTTGGTATATTTACTTGTACCTGTTGTTTTGTGAAAAGTAAAAGAGGTATGAGATTATTTCTGATGGTGCTAACCGTGAAGAAGTCACTCAACATGGGTAAACCAAAGAGTTTTCAAAAAGAAACTTCTCTGACTTCTATGTGGTAGAAGTCTGAGAAGCAGTTGATCTGATTCCTCTTTCCATAAATCTAGCCAATCAAATAGTAGTTAGGCAAAGACCATGATATAGGTGTGTCCCATGATCACCACGATGGGTTCCTGCAGTAAATATAGAGCATAGAGGTTGTACAAGATTCTTCTTTCTGCATCCCAAGGGAACAATTGAGTTGTTTAGGACAAGGGCCAATCATCACAAACATGTGATTGAGCATAACCATCTCTTTTCGATGAAAGGTCAGCAATAAGCTATGCTTTTTGTGTGTGCGTGTGTGTGTGTGTGAGCGTGTGTGTTTGTATGTCATTCGCATGCTTGCAAGGGTGCATTTGTGTGCATATCTACACTTCTTGTAAACATATGTGAGTAGCATA
The DNA here is from genome assembly GCA_020310875.1 of Ceratopteris richardii. Classification (NCBI taxonomy): domain Eukaryota; kingdom Viridiplantae; phylum Streptophyta; class Polypodiopsida; order Polypodiales; family Pteridaceae; genus Ceratopteris; species Ceratopteris richardii. The sequence continues at coordinate 97,533,153 of CM035432.1, forward strand.
TTGGTGCATGTGCACAAACATACATGGGTACACAATCACACATGCAGGTGTGTCTGCTTACACATAGATATACAAACATATCCCCAACCACCAACCTATCTTCACACCGTACACTAGTGAACATGTGTGAACACATCAAATGACATACACATCATATAACATATATGATGTGTGTGAACACATCATATATGTTTATATGTATGAGTACATTTTCATGTGTCCATGGGGGTACATACATACATGCACAGACACACACACATGTTGTCTAGGAATGAATGATATTCACCAACTTCCATACATGTATAGATCCTATTTTTGAAAGCAATGCCTTTTTTATTAAAACTATACAAAGATTATCTGTGAACTTCATCTACATCTTCTATATTCCTAGATGTTATCCGCATGATAATGGGTATAGCTACATGAAATGCAATGGTAAGGTGGTGAAACACACATTGCTTGGTTCAAGAACAAATTTCCTAGATTTCCAAATGACTTGAAGATTCAATGTTGTGAAGTGATCCATGATCCTAAGGGCATCACCATCATATGACAATAAGACCCAAAAGCAATTCAAACTGTGCTAATTCATGAGTATCAAGTGTGGAAAAACAACGTGCTTACTACCAACCGTCTATGTATGTGCAATTCTGAAATAAATGGCTCCCCTTTTGGTTGGTGACACATTCTTTTAATATCATGTTTTGAAGCTTCCCAAAGGACCTCTTGTCAAGAAATTGCAGACTTGTAGTGAGGTGTGCTGTTTCCTTACTTTCCAGAAGTACTCGATTTGCATACTTCCCACCATCCATTACATGTGAAGCTAACATTTACCTTGTCTTTGCATTTTGCGTAGAATGTAACTAAAGATTAGTTCTAAATATCATCATTCTCATCTACAACCTAGTTTCTATATTTATTAGCATTATCCGTTTTGAGAGTGTAGTATACACATGTAATTACTTAATAACACATAGATACATCCATAAAAACAAATAAAGTACATAATTTTTCATACTTGGTTGTCCTATTGAACTATGAGTTAATTGCACGTTATGTTACATGTAGAGCTGAAACTCACCCATCTTTGGATTTTTGCATAGAAGATAAGTGGAGAATAGCTCTAACAATTATCATTCATATTAGGAACCAATGTCTACATTAGCATCATCCATGTTGAGAGTACATTGCAATACATACATATATACATACATATGTACGTACATACATATGTACATACATACATATATACATACATATTGTAAGACGCCGGATTAGTATTTGTAATTCTTTACTTTTCGTATTCCGCACGAACCGAAAGGTCGTTGCGAAGAGTTGTATCTATTTATAAACCAATGGAAGGACGCTCCGGTAACGATCATCAAAATCGTCAGACTTTCTGTTTGGGCGATTGCATTCTGTGGAGTTACCGTGGTGTTGTGTTTGAGAAATCTGAGTAGCACTGTCTTTTTCGTCTTTGTTTTGATTACATTAACTTGCGGTTAGTCCAATTCCATTAAGTTACGGTAATGAAGTCTGCGTTACAGTAATGAATAAGTCCGGTGCTACGTGTTGAGGAAGTATTAATCTGAGTACGAACAGTAAGTCTGTGAGAGAACGAACCAGAATATTGACAGTAATTCGTAGTAAACAGAGGTTTGAATGTTAGTGTACTACGTTGTGGATAAGTTAATTGGGAAAATCAAGTTATAGGGCCTCTGATTATCATACCCCTACCACTCCCAAGAACCCGAAAGAGTTTAAACGCGCCTGTGACGGCAACGCGCATTTAACACTGGCGTCGTATGTGGGAAGGTGGCAACAGAGTGTTGCAAATTGATTGTGGGAAGGTGGCAACAGAGTGTTGTAAATTGATTGTGGGAAGGTGGCAACAGTGTTGCAAATTGATTGTGGGAAGGTGGCCATAGATTGTGAATCAACAGTAAGGTGAAGCAGTACGCAAGTGGTGCAAAGGTGATATATGCCGGTTACTCGGTCCGGCGAGTCGTATCCGAAGTACAGAAGAGACCGAAAGCCTTGGGCGGTACCAAATTTGTTAAGGACACCCCAGGAGGCAGAAGCACAGATTGATTAAACCCGGTCGTCGAAGAAACGAAGTACGTTAGCAGTGATTCCGATAGCATTACGGTGGAACATGCTGCAATTCCGGTAGATTCCGGTGTGATTTCGGCACGGTTTGTAGAAGATACAGTAACTTCAGAGTATACAAGAACGCAGTGTGCAGTTGACTCGACACCGTCTGGTTAGGATTCGAACCTCTCTGAGGATAGAGGTGTATTATCCAGAGAGACCATTCCTGATGAAAGAATACCTTGGTTTGGGGAAAGTTCGACTAATTCCAGTGACAGTTCGATCCCAGTTGCAGGGAATTTATAATTTTTTGGTGACAGTGTGATACTTCCTGGTGAATCTTCATTCCGGACACCACTGTTCGGGGTAAGCTTGCCTACATTTTATACCAAAGAAGAGGATAGGCTATTCGAATTGGAGATTCGAAAGAGGTTGAGCGCTATTTTCGAACCGGAAGGTGAGCAACCTAACCATACAGACTTCGAAGGACCAAAAACACCTCCTCAAAACTCAAGAGATAGTAACAGTACCACTACTAGCAACATGAGTGGACAACAACAGCAACAACAACAACAACAGCAACAACAACAGCAGCAGCAATAGCAACAGCCACTTCCACTTCGACCAGTTCCAACAGGAGTAACATATACCAAGTTCGGAGGATTTCCAGGTGACGATCTTGATGCCCATGTACGCACCTTTGAAATAAGTTATGCAGTGCTAAACCATCCACCCGATCCGGCATACAAGGCCATCATATTCCAGTCTATATTAGTCAATGAAGTAGCGAGGTGGTTAACAGAGTATGATATCAACCATTTCGGCACCTATGAGGCGGTAAGGGATGCGTTTTTGCAGAGGTTTCGGCTGAAAAAGAACCCTGTCGAAATTTTCGATTACTTGCAGAATAATAAACAGAAGCTGCACCAGACTGTGCAGGAATATGCCACATTGTTTAGAACTCATTTAAGACAATTGCCTTCGGCACATGCTAATTTATCGGATGATGTCATGCCCAGTGGTTCAATAATGGTTTGACCCCACAGCTTAAACAAATCATGATTATTCGCTGTGTGGGAGCTATGACACTGGATGCTGTTATAGCGATGGCCTTGCAACTAGAGCATAAGGTTGGGGGATTCACCGAAGACTTGGAGTGGCTGAAAGCCAGTAGAAACGTTGCAGAGGATCCAGCTAAACAGATGTACTGCACTAAGTGCAAAAATCCTGGGCACACCAGTGCTACTTGTGCCCTTAATCAGATGTATTGTGCTATCTACAATACCACCAGACATTCCACCGAAAATTATGCGTATAACGCCAAAGTGCAAGGACAAGCAGCTGTAAATGCCATTATACAAGAACCAGGGTAGCCAGTCACCCACTATGTGCCATCACATATGCGAAACAATCAGCCACAAGGATATAGGAATTATCGGGGACAGCGGAATACCAACTTCAATGCAAATCGCTGGCAGACAAATACATCACAGGAAGGTACTTCCTTGCCACCACCTCGACGTCATTTTTGCGGTGAACTTGGGCACATCCGAAGATTCTGCAAGGATGCAGCCGAATATGATCAAAGGAAGAAAGAGCGTCAGAACCCAATGATCAATATGGTCTATATTTCACCTGTGGAAACTCAAGCAGCAGTGGTCCACACACGATCTGGTAAGCAGTTGCAACTAGCAGCTGAGGTGTTTGAACCTGGCATCCGTGAACAGCAGAGAATGTATAACAAAGCTAGCCAATGGACCACCAAAGAGCCTACGGTGTTCCCTGATCCCGTTCCGGTGACACAGGTTTCCCTACCCCAGATAGGAACGCATGAACAAGATTGTACCCTAGTAATAGGAGAATCATCATCAGAATCGGGGAAGAGTACAATTCCAGCAGATCAGGTATGGGATATTCTCTCTAAGGCATCCATTACACTTCCCTCGGGACAGCTACTCGCTTTAGTGCCAAGAGTTAGGCAGCAGTTTTAACAACAGGTTAGTCCCGTATCTCCCAGTACTCCGGCGACTACAACAATCCAACCGGAAACTGATTCTACGGTGGATCATTCTATCCCTTTAATCATTGTCTAGCATAAAAATCACAAGATTACGCAAGTGTTAATTGATGGTGGTTCCGGCATGAACATAGCAACTGCGGCTCTCTGCAAGAAGTTAGGGTGGACCCAAATCGAGCCTGTTCAATTCTTTGTCAGAATGGCAGATCAATCCCGAGTTCATCCAGTGGGACTCGTAAGGAATATCCCAATCACTTTGCAGGGTACCACGTTTAAAATGACTTTTGTAGTCTTAGAACTACCAGAATCTAGTCTCGATTACAATCTCCTTTTCGGTCGACCATGGTTGAAACAAGCTAAAGTTATACACGATTGGTCAGCACAAGAACTGGCTTTCAAAGACAATCATCGTAAATATGTTGTCAAACTGGATGCTATTCAGCCCTGTGAACTACATGCCAGACCTTATGTAGCAGAGTTGGTCCACATGTTGGATGGCTTATCCGATGATGAAGAAGACGTATTTTTGAAGAACAATAAAGATCTGATCTCCTTGGGTACTATAGATCTTCAAGCTGTAGCATATAACTGGAGTCCGGCAGCCTGTACGGTTGTTCCCGTGACCGAAGATACAGATGTAAATGATGATGTTGCTATGGATGGAGCTACTCTACATCAACTTTTACAATCAGCTGATGACTTGGGGAAACCTCGTCAATTTTATGTCCCGAAAGACCAGTTAGTGATCTATAATTTGGGAGATGAAGTGAACCCGTGACCTGTCAAGATAAAGGCAGGATTGTCCGAGGCATTTCAAGTAGACTTGATCCAGCTTCTTCGTGAGTTTTCTGATGTTTTTGCCTGGGATTACCGCGATATGAAAGGACTTGACCCTCGCATCTATCAACATCGGGTCGTGCTCAAGCCGAAATCGAAGCCAATTAAACAATCCAGTTACCGTATGAATCCCAACTATGCAGCACAGGTCAAAGCAGAGCTCGATAGGTTATTAAAGGTGGGATTCATCGTACCAATAGAACACGCTGAATGGATATCACCGAGTGTTATTGTTCCTAAGAAAAATAAGCAACTCCGAATTTGTGTGGATTATCGGAAACTGAATGCAGCCACGGTGCCTGATTCGTTTCCTCTTCCCTTTCTTGACACAATGCTAGACAGAGTGGCTGGACAGGAGATATACTCCTTTTTGGATGGCTACAGTGGTTATAACCAGGTCAGAATGGCTGAACAAGACATACCGAAAACTGCTTTCAATACCAACTGGGGTGTTTTTGCTTGTACGGTCATGTGGTTTGGGTTAAGGAATGCTCCCAGCACCTTCCAACACTGTATGCAGGAAATCTTTTCACCCTACCTCACTTCTTTTATGCAAGTATACTTAGATGACTTCTCCTTATTCGGCAAGATTATGGCACACCTGTATCATTTACGGTGTTGTTTTGAGAAATGCCGTGAATACCGCCTTTGCCTGAATCTGACAAAATCTGTTTTTGCGGTCACCTGTGGCAAACTCCTTGGCCACATTATATCTGCACAAGGAATACAAGTCGATCCAGAAAAAGTTGCAGCCGTGTTGGACGCATCTGTGCCTACCATACCAAAAGAAGTTATGCGATTCTTGGGACAAATTCAGTGGCATGGTCGCCATTTATGGTGGTTAGCTCATCTCGCCACACCACTTAATCGACTCATGACAAGCACTCCACGACAGTTCGAATGGATCCCAGAATGTCAAATTGCATTCGATCGTCTAAAAGGATTATTGACGCAGGTTCCAATTCTGCAACCTCCTGATTGGAAACGCCCATTTCATGTTTTTGTAGACGCATCGGATATAGCCATTGGAAGTGTTTTAATGCAGCAAACTGATAAGTGGTTTCAGCCTGTCTATTATGCAAGTCGTCGACTTGCTCCTGCTGAACGGAATTATGCAGTAACTGAAAGAGAATGTCTCGGTTTAGTGTATTCTGTAAAGAAATTCCGGCATTATTTGTTAGGCTGAAAATTCACCTTTCATGTAGATCATGCTACGTTGGTGTATCTGGTCCGACAGCAGCATTTAGGTGGTCGCTTGGCGCGTTGGGTTTTATTGTTACAAGAATTCGATTATGAAGTGATTCATCGACCTGGCACTGCACATGCATTAGCAGATTTTCTCTCTCGGTTGGATTCCGGTGAAGCTCCCAGCAATTTACATTACTGAACCGACTAGTGACGAATCTGCAGAACCTCCTGTGACACCTAATTACTATGATCAGTTATTAACCTTTCTTATTGATGGATGTCTTCCCCCTCGAAATTCTCCTGCGATGAGGCGGAAAATTGCAGTTTACAGTCACAGATTCCGATTGATTGTAGGACAGTTGTACTACATGGATCATACTGGTGTCTTGCTTCGTTGTATTCCTCCACATGAAGTAAAATTGGTTATTGCTATGGCACATTCAATACCTTCCGGTGGATATTTTACATAAGATCTTACGCACCGGAAAATTCTACAAAGTGGGCTTTGGTAGCCTACCATGTATAAAGACGTGACTCAGTTTGTGCAACAGTGTGACACTTTTCAGCGATCTAGACAGCCTTTACAATGCCACTTCTTCCCTCTACAACCTGTATTACCTTTGGAATCTTTTCAGAAGTGGGGTCTTGATTTTATTGGACCAATCACACCTCCAGCAATCCTTAGCAACAATCGCTACATTCTAACATGTACAGATTATGCTACCAGATGGGCAGAAGCTTGGGCCTTACAGTCCGCCACAGCTGTTTCGGTGGCAAAATGCCTGATGAAGGATGGTTTCCCACGTGATGGATTACCTCTGGAACTTGTGACAGATCAAGGAACACATTTTGTCAACAATTTAATGCAAGTACTAACGCACTCTTTTCATATTCTGCATAAATTCAGTTCACCGTACTATCCTCGTGCCAATGGATTGGCGGAAAGCACTAATAAGATCTTGTTAAGTATGCTGCGCAAATTGGTTGTGGAATCACCAGAAAGATGGGATCAGTTACTACCAGCAGTCTTATGGGCATACCGGAATACATACAAAGTTGCAACCGGAATGACCCCTTTCAAGCTTGCTTATGGGCTGGAAGCAATTGCGCCAATGGAAATTGTAGTACCAAGCCTACGTGTGGCCATAACTCAGAAATTGTTACCCGAAGACTCTTTGCCTTTTCGGTTGGAAGCACTCAGAGATTTAGATGAACATCACTGGGAAAGTTTGTTGGTCCTTCAAGAAATTCAGTTGCGACAAGCACGTACTCATGATCGGTATCTCAAAACTCTAGTTTTTACGGTGGGGCAACTTGTGTTGTTTTATAATGCAAAATCAAATCGTGCGGCTGGAAAATTCAAATTATGGTGGTTTGGTCCTTACCGGATTAGTGAACAAGTGGGCCCAGCTACTTTTCGGTTGACTACTTTGACAGGAGTTCCTCTTCCTAAAGTGATCAATGGTTCAAAGTTGCGGCTGTATCATCAAGCACCTGATTCTCGCTGACGTGTTCTTCGTGTTATTTACTTTCTTTTTAATTTTGTGTGTTAGTTGAATAAGCCTATAAATATTCTCGTTTTGATATCTAATTATGATTAAAAGCCGCCATCTATTATCGATTTGCACATGCATGCACGCCATAGTTATGAAGGTTCTCATCTCAACACCGCACGATGATTAACATTTTCGATCGCCTTCCGTTACCGAGTATCTACTTAATCTTCTTCTTTTCGCTGTTAATCGCTATTGTGTCTGTGTGCTCTATGTTTTCTGCGATCATTGTGTATTCGTGTCTTTGTGTTTTCGCGTTCGCATCATGGAAGCTTTAGCAAATTTTGCTACCTTCTGTGACGGACTCCCTCAGGACGTGAGTGAATTCTTGCGTATCCGAGGGTTGTCCAACTTCGCTGAATTGCCTTGGCATTCAGTGGAGTGTCATCCATATTACGCACAAATTATCACTGCCATTGCCGCCACACCTGCTACAGAGCAGCGTTGGCCAATTACATGTATACCATCTCGTGTAGTAATCACCTTAGAGTCATTTGCTACAGCTTTCTGACTGTCTCTGGAAGGACGAGAGAATGGTCCTAACCTTCCGATAGCCACTATGGCTGAATTGTTCCCAAGACACTCATCGAATGAGTATGCTATCTTGTGTCGCCCTAATCCTGAACGAACAACTTTGCAATTCTTAGTGGCCATATTGAATCCATAGAAACGCACTTACAGAATTTCACGCCCGTTCTACTCAATGATTGACATGGCTTCTCGGGAGCCTGTTAATTTTGCTTCCTATTATTTCCGGTGCGTTCATCGTGAATGCGTTACGGTCATTAAGCATGTTAACAAAGGAGATCTGCCGCGATCTCGTCTTCCGCACATCCTTACTTTTTTGTTTCCGGCCCTCCAAGCAGCGCAACCGTCTCCAAACGCTCCAATCTTATATCATGAGGAATTTGCTCAAATACTTGAAGATACCGAAGAGGATGATGAAGATATCTTCCAACTCCTTCGCCGGAAACGTAGACGGATAAGCTCTTCTGACAGTCAAGTGCAAGGTTCTACCGCTAGAAATGAAGAAGAAAGAAATGAAGAAGAAATTTTCCACGACACTGCCACCTCAATTCACCTTGATTTGTCTACCCAGTCTTCTCCCATCCAACAACAAGAACACAGTGCATCCTCTGCCAATACTACGAAAAGCTCTTCTCGGGAAAATTCGTAGCAACAGTCCAAACAAGATGAACAAGAAGATGTCCAAGTTATTATTGCAAAATTTTTTGAGGAATTGATTACGGCAGTAGATTCTACAGTTGCCCATACTGAAGCGACTACGCAGCAACTTACCGGAATAGTGTTGGTACCCAACACTCTTCTACCCACTCCTCCAACCATACCTTCAGTCGATTCCATTGCACCTGTCGAGCCCATTGGGCCTGTTCAACCAATTGTCCCTGAAGAACCTGCTACTTCTTCTTCTTCCCATAATTATTCTCCGGCCTCTTCCCATCACCTCTTGACAACTTCTTCATCCCAACCACTTCCTCCTCTTTTTCCTCCGATTCCCATGTTTACTGAGTTAGCATCCATGGGTCATATGCTCATCCATTTGTCGCAACAACTACCAATGCAGATGAAGGAGGTTACTGATAATATCCGACATGAATTACAACACAAAGTCGATGTTCTTGAAGCGGATATTACTCCACTCCAGGAAGAGGTAGATGTAGTAAAGGCTGAAAATCATGTTCTGCACGAACAGATTCAACAGCTCCAAGCTCGACTTGCTGAACAGGAATCGTTGATCAACCAGAGAGATGCTGCGTTAGCTGCGATACAAGCCAAAGATGAGTTATTAAGTGTTGTTGATGCGGAAATTGTCTAGTTAAAACAGATAGTCCAGGATAAGGAAGATGCCCGTATAGCACTTGGAAATCTATTAGAAGAAACACGCATACAACTTGATGAAGTCGTGCAGAAAGGACAGGAAATGGCAGATTTAGCAAAGCAAACTAGTACAGAACTCCAATTCGCAAATGCAAATCTGTTTGAAGCGAATTCTGCTCTTAAAACGCAAATGACGTTGACCGCTCAACTCTAGAAAGAGGTTGCAGCGATTCGAAGGGAACGAGATGCTTATTACCAGACCATTCAGTATCAATCACACGAACTGGAGAGAAGAGAAAAGAAGCTTGGTTGTCAAGCAAAAAGATTATCTAGAATTGATAAACAAATTCAAGACATGAAATTGAGCCGTGAAAAAGCTCTAGCGAACGATTTTTACTTATAGGAAGCATTTTTGCAGACACAGGCTGACATTTTGATGACACAAGTAATTGCAGCAAGCTCTATTCGTACTGATGCCCAGTTAGTCGAACCAGATACTTTAAAGAAAATGCTGGATAGCCTGAAACAGAAAATTGCCCGAACCTTTAAGTTAGCCCGAACCATGTATATTCAGGGTATAGTAGAAGAGCCCTAAGTTTTGTATCATTGCGGGTTCAAGTCCACCGTGCGTGCCAGTGTAAGCCGTCGGATTGGCATTTGTAATTCTTTACTTTTCATATTCTGCACGAACTGAAAGGTCGTTGCGAAGAGTTGTATCTATTTATAAACCAATGAAAGGACACTCTGGTAACGATCAGCAGAATCGCCAGACTGTCTGTTTGGGCGATTGCATTCTGTGGAGTTACCGTGGTGTTGTGTTTGAGAAATCTGAGTAGTATTTTCTTTTTCGTCTTTGTTTTGAATACATTAACTTGCGGTTAGTCCTACGTATTGAGAAAGTATTAATCTGAGTACGAACAGTAAGTCTGTGAGAGAACGAACCAGAATATTGACAGTAATTCGTAGTAAACAGAGGTTTGAATGTTAGTGTACTATGTTGTTGATAAGTTAATTGGGAAAATCAAGTTATAGGGCCTCTGATTATCAGACCCCTACCACTCCCAAGAACCCGAAAGAGTTTAAACGCGCCTGTGATGGCAATGCACATTTAACAATACATATATGCACACACCTACATATACATACATACATGCATGCATACACACACACATACATACATACATACATACATACATACATACATACATACATACATACATACATGCATGCATGCATGCATACATACATACATACATAAATACATACATACATACATACATACATAAATACATACATAAATAATATAAGGATGTATGCATGCATATATACACACACATGATGCATGCAAACATATGTACATATATGCATGCATAATCTATATGTTTGCATGCATACATGCACATATACATATGTATGCATGCATCAGCTATATGCATGCATGCATACACACATGTATGCATACATATGCATGTATGAATGCATACATACATACACTCATACTATTAGGGCTGTCCATATCCATCCTTTGTAATTGTAAAAAAAAGTACCTTTTTGTAATTGTCTAAGTAGCATGACAAGACCTATCAAGCATCTCCTCCCCCCCTTCCCCCCTTCCTATTTCGCTTATTTACAAGATGTCCCTTCTAGTCCCAAATCTAGCACTTATTGGGCTAGGGGATGTTTTAGTAATTGTCGGGAGGTCTATCATTCCTCTAACACATGTCATTCTTTGTGGGAATTGGCTTTCAATCAATCAAAACTTAGTTCCATCTTTGATAGTGAATAGTACCTTAAAAAAATCTATGAGAGGATCTCCTAGGGATTGAAAATTTCTAGAAGAGAATTGGAAGTAAATTCTGTTACCTTTGAAAGTGACAATGACACAATATAGAGCTTGGTCACGTGTGTACATTGATGATGAGTACTGTTCAAGCTATACCACTATGCATGAAGGCTTTGGTTTGAGAAGACCCAAGCTTTCAGAAGACGATAGAAGTGGAAACCTCAAAAGTTGTGATAGTTTGAGGAAAGGAAGGCCAAGTGTGAACCCAAAACCTCCGCGAAAGGATCCAAACATACACAAACTAGATTACCCTTGGTGGGTTGCAAGATTATCCATCATGTGGCTTAGGGTGAGATATCCTGCTGCTAGCCAAGGAAAAGTCTCGTGAAAATCTTGATGCATATGCTTATGTATTTAATAAGTGGTATCATCTCTTGTCAATTTATCATTTCAAAGAATAAGTTACATGTTTTTCAATCTTGTAAGATAAAGCCCTCGAGTGGTTGACATAGTATAAAGTGAATCATTTTCCAAATTACAATGAACTACTTTTAGCTTTTTATCAAAGGTATTGACTTGATAGTATGGCATCCTAAACCATTTATCATCTCCAAAGACTTAATCAAAAGTGATTTGGTTAGTTATCATTCATTTTTTATTAAATGTACACTACATTATGGTCAAAGATTTTCCTTAGGTGAGTTATTAAACACTTTCTTCTGTGATTGGGGGCTTAATGATAAGATATCCACTATATTGCATTAAGTTGCATAGATATCACGTGATGGAAGTGCTAAAAAACTAAAGGAAGATCCAACAAGTTATCAAACAAGCAAACATCCAAGAAAATGCAATGAGAAGCAAAACCAAAAGACGAAGATTTTAGTAATGATGAGATTGCACATTTAAGGGCGTAGACCAAAAGAAGGAAATAACAACAATCTAAAAAATTAAAAAATACTGTGTCAAATTCTTAGCATACAATGGGGCAACGTTTCCAAACTTATATGTGGTGTGATATATGTCAATCGATTGTTCATTCAATGACATACTATCAAAACAATTCCAAAAGTCACCATGGAGTTAGGTGAATAGTGAACTTGCAAATGTACTCAACCTTCCTCATGTAATTTTACACTTCTTTGCTCTTTATTCCATGCATATCAAAGTAGATTGTGACATGCTATAGCCTTGTCTGTCCTCGAGGAGTATCCTTCTTGCATTTTTTTGCATATTTTGTTGCAAAAATTGTGTGATTACTCTCCATTTCTCTTTATCTTTGTTGCTTTTGTCTTCGTACACCCCATAAAATATCTAGGTACATTGGTATTTAAAGTGATCCATCATGATTGATGCTATTGTCATTATTCTTGCGAGTTTACAATAACTATTTGGTGCCATCAATAGAGATTGTGGATAGAGATTGCAACCACCTACAAGATTTCATAGTGATAGTATGGATGCATGAGAAGAATTAAGAACTTTTGAGAAGTTTCCTTGAACTTTATAGCTTGAATCTTCATGTGCTTGTTTGGAAATTAGGCTCCAACCTTAGGAAGCTACATGGAAGATTGAAGACCAACATGGAACAATCACAAGAGGAAGCAAAATATAAGAACTTCAATTAATTTGAATTGTATCAAAATCATTCAATTAGTGGTCACCTGCAAGTGAAACACATTCATTGGTAGTTAGATTCTAGAATATAGGAGGAAGTTAGTTATTCTTTATGAGAAAAATCCAAAGCTGTATGTGTAACCTCATGACCATATCTTATTGGTAGCTACTATCCTTGATCATTGAGAGAAATGAGGAAGCAAGCCCCTAGCTAAGAAAAACTTGTTGATATATTTCAGTAGTGATGTGTGTGAACACACATAGCACCATTTGGGCACTTTTTTCCCCTCTTTAGGAGATTTTCCCCCCAACTTGTGTGTATGCCTACAACCCTAACGAGTTACTTATCTTTGTACATTCACTTAGTAATACATTCAATATTGTGTGTTGTGCTCCAAGTTTCTTCTTCTTCCTTATGTTGTGTGCATGTTTCCACATACCTCAAAATCCAATGATTGGTATCAGAGCAGGTCGTTGCTTCATCTAGGGTGCCGTTGATACCCCTCCGAAGAAAAAAAAAACCATAAATATCCTTATATGTGATATCTATAGGTGCTTTCCTAAATTTACAAAAAACAACTAGCCTCTCTCCATTCCCAATAGCCTCTCTACATTCCCATTAGCCTCTCTCCATTCCCAGTTCTTCATATCATGCTATTTACATGAGTGCATTCAAGTAGAGTTTCCACTGCCCACTATGACTATTTACTGTTGATATATTTAGGTAGTGATGTGTCTAAACACACTAGGATCGTCGGGACACTTTTTTCCCTCGTTAGGAGGTTTTTTTTCCCCAGCTTGTATATACGCCTATTGCCCTAATGGGCTACTTATCTTTGTACATTCTCTAGTAATACATTCAGTATTGTGTGTTGTGCTCCAAGCTTCTTCTTCTTCATTGTGTTGTTCGCGTGCTTCTGCAGACATCTAACTCCAACAATTGGTATCAGAGAAGGTCGTCGCTTCTTCTAGGGTGCCGTCGACACTCCTCCGTTTGCAGTCTCAGATTCGCACGAAATTTGGTGAGGATACTCAGGGTGTTTCCGAGATCAAAACAGCTTTGCCTTGTGGTGCCGAAATTGCGATCTGAGCTCGTTTCGGCCTCCGAATGCACTATCGGAGTGCTTCTATAGGCAATTTCGTCCTTTTGTGCCAAAGGTATATACCAATTTCTGTTCGCCAGTTTAAGCGTCTCGAAGTCTGCTATAGGTCTAGCAGAACTCGTCTGGGCAGTTCCGTTCAACTTTTTGAGATACAGTCAATTTTCTGCATCAAGGTATTTTAGTCACCGGCCATGGCTGAAAGCAGTGATGTATTTCGTATGTTGGCTGTTGAGGATAAGTTGGATGGTACCAACTACCCATTATGGGCTTATATGATGCGACATGTTTTGGTTGCAAAAGGATTGTGGAACATTGTGCAGGGTGTTGAAAGTCGTCCTGTTACACCTGTAACAACAGGTACTGCAAATATAGGTGCTGGAGCTGATGAAGATGGTGTCGAAGATGATATTCCGCAAATTCCTATTCGTGCTCTTGTTTCTGTTGCACCTACTACAGAGCAGATTCGTTGGGATGGCAGAGATGCCCAGGCACATGCATTGATAGCTTTGTCTATCGAACGTGCCATTATTCCTCACATACGCTCTTGCAGAACAGCTAGGGATGCTTGGGATACACTTACCACATTGTACCAAGCTAGGAATGAGGCTCGTGTTGCTTATCTCCGAAAACACTTGGAGAGTGAGCACATGAATGAAGGTGATTCCATGGACAATTTCCTAACAAAGATCAAAGACTTGAAGGAACAATTGATTTCTGTTGACAAGGTTATACCAGATAGCTCACTTGTGCAGACCGTTTTGAATGGTCTTCTTGATTCATATCAGAGTTTTGCTTCTACTCTTCGGTTAATGATGAAAGGCAATCCAAATGCCTTGTCATTTGAGGAGTTAGTCTCTGTTCTGTTGCAGGAAGATCAGTCCAGGCAGAACACGTCCATTATGCGTGTTGCAGATCAAGCTTTCCTGGCTAGTCAGAAGGGCAAAGGAAAATGGAGCTCTTATACTAGTAAGCAAAAATCTGCAAATGCTGCACATTCGAAGAACCAATACAAAGATGAGAAAAAATCAGAAAAGCAGAAATTTTTTTGTAAGTACTGTAAAGGGAATGATCATATCATAAAGAACTGTCCAAAACTGGCTGCTAAAGAGGCAAAGAAGAAAGAGGCTGGAATGGTTGTTGCAGAGGCCTCTACACCAAAAACAGAGTCTACAAATCTTGTGCAGGAAGAAGAATGGGCGTTTACTACTGTCTGCAATTTTGACCCATCTTCTCATGATCAGTGCATGTCTGCAGTAGACTCAGATGTTTGGTACTTTGACAGTGGGGTGACCAAACATATTATCTCGCAGCGCAGTTTCTTCTCTTCACTCGAGCCTGCCCCTACAGGGAATACTATCACATGCGCCAACAACTCCTCTTATCCTGTTATGGGAGTTGGTAAGATCATTCTGACTACTGCTGATGGTAGTTCTTTCACTTTGTCAGATGCTTTATTTGTGCCAGGGATCAAGAAGAATCTATTCTGCATTAGCCAAGATTGGCTTGGTTGTGAAATTTGTTGATGACAGGTGTACAGTTCATGATCTATCAAATGACAACGTGATTATTGCTTTTGGAATTTTATGTCGTGGGCTGTATAAGCTCATAGACTATGAAAGATCTGTGAATGATTCAACATGTGCAGTTCATGATTCTCAGGCTATGTCAGATGCAAAGCTTTGGCATGCATGCTTTGGTCATCTGAATTTTGCTAGTTTGCTACACCTGCAGAAATCTGAAATGGTGTCCTCTTTGCCCAAACTTGAGGCACCTGGAAAACATGTTTGTGAAGGCTGTATTTTGGGCAAAATGCGGCGTTCATCCTTTCCAAAAGATGGTTCAGTTTGGGCTACGCACAAATTGCAGCTTGTACACAGTGATGTCTGTGGTCCTATGCAGACACCCTCTTTTGGAAATTACCTTTACTTCGTGAATTTCATTGATGATTTTTCCAGGCATGCATGGGTTTACCCACTCAAAGAAAAGTCCGAAGTGTTCATGTGCTTCAAACAGTTTTTAGTTTTGGCTGAAAATCTGTCAGCATGTAAAATGGGCACCCTCCGTTCTGATCAAGGGGGGGAATATATGTCTTCTGATTTAAATGCATTTCTGGCTGAACGTGGGATAAAACACCAGTGTACAGTGCCGTATACACCTCAACAGAATGGAGTTGCTGAACGAAAGAACAAGTCACTCATGGAGATGGTGAGGTGCATGGTCAAAAGTCAGGCTTTACCACATAGTTTCTGGCTTGAGGCTGTCATGTGTGCAGCATATGTACTGAACATGTGTCCCACTAAAGCGCTGCAGTCTATCACTCCATATGAGGCTAAGCCATCTGTTGCTCATCTGCGTGTTTTTGGTTGTTTGGCATATGCACTAGTGCCTGAACAACATCGCAGAAAATTGGATGATAAGGCACTAAAATGTATTTTTGTTGGGTACAGTTCTGAAAGTAAAGGATATCATTTGTATCATCCACAGACTAAACACATTCTGGTTAGCCATGATGTTGTCTTTGTGGAAGATGCTATTCAGCCATTGCTTTCATGTACTAAGGAGACATCTGTTAGCTCCAAAGACATGTATGATACTTTGATGCCTCTTTTTATAGGTGGACAGTCTAGTGCTGGTCCTAATGAGGCAACTTCTCAGCCTTTGCAGGTTTCATATGATTATGCAAATCATTCCATTTCTGATGCAGATTTACATGATGCACTTTTTGATGAGAGAGCTGATATTGAGCAAGCAAAAACTATGCCAAAATGGCTGGTGCAGACTTTGCCTGACAGCAAATTAGATGCACCTTTGTCATATCGTACTCGTTCTGGCTCTCATAGTGCCTCCTTTGCATCAGATTGCTATGCTATGGCTGCCTCTAGTCTCTGTGATGAGAATGAGCCTGTTTCTTTTGATGAAGCACAGAATTCAGAAAATTGGATGGCTGCTATGCAATCGGAATATGATGCTATAATGAAGAATGGTACATGGTCTTTATGTGACTTGCCTCCTGGCAAAAAGGCCATTGGCACTAAGTGGGTATACAAGTTGAAGCGTAAACCTGATGGTACAGTTGACAGGCATAAGGCTAGGCTTGTTGCAAAGGGTTATGCACAGGAAAGAGGCATTGATTTTGATGAGACCTTTGCACCTACATGCCGTATGACTACTGTTCGGAGCATTTGTGCACTTGCAGCCCATCATGGTTGGAATGTACATCAGTTGGACATTAAAACAACATTTCTAAATGGTAACTTGCATGAAGAAGTGTATGTTTATCAGCTCCGTGGCTTTGTGCAGAAAGGGCATGAAAACCAGGTGTGCAGGTTAAAGAAGGCATTATATGGTTTAAAGCATGCACCACGTGCTTGGTATGAGAAGATACATGCCTATCTGATTGCACATGGTTTTGAGAACAATCCAACTGAAAGCACCTTATATGTTAAGCGTGCTAATGATGTGCTTCTGATCATTGTTGTCTATGTTGACGACATGCTGCTCACTGGTCCTATTGAGAAGCATATTGCTGATTTTAAGGAACATTTGCATGCCTCATTTGAGAGCTCTGATTTGGGACATTTGCATCATTATTTGGGCATTCAGTTTATGCACGTTGATGGTGGAATGGCTTTGTGTCAAATGAAATATATTGACACATTATTGCAACGTTTTGGCCTTGAAGACTGTAAGCCTATCGCCACTCCTATGGAGACAGGTTTACGATTGAGTCTTCATGATGCTGGAGAAGCATTTGATGTTGTTCTCTATCAGCAGGCTGTTGGATGCTTGATTTACTTATGCATTACTCGGCCAGATATTCAGTTTGCTGTCTCACAAATGAGCAGGTTTATGCATTGCCCAGGAGTCACGCATTGGAAGGCGGTTAAGCGCATCTTTCGCTACTTGAGTGGTACTCGGCCACTTGGGTTGTTTTATCCCAAGGGGGGATCACTACCGCCAGATTTGCATGCTTTTTCTGACTCAGATTGGGCTAGTTGCTATGACACTCGTGTGTCCACCAGTGGTTTTTGCTTCATGCTTGGTAGCTCATGTATATCTTGGTTGAGCAAGAAGTAGCCTACTATGGCCACTTCCAGTTGTGAGGCTGAGTATAGGGCAGCTTTCACAGCTACTGTTGAGTTTGTGTGGCTCAGATGCCTTATGGATGATTTGGGTGTTGGTCAGTCTTCTGCCACCACCATCTTCACTGACAGTCAGAGCGCATTGGCAATTGCAAGGAACCGTGTGTTCCATGCTCGCACGAAGCACATTGAGGTGCATTATCATTATGTCAGGGAGAGGTTCTCTGCTGGGGAGATCAGCTTGGCATATGTGCCCACGCAGGAGAACATTGAATACCTTTTCACGAAGGCTCTGCCTAGGGAGAAGTTTGAAGCTTTTCGCAAAGCTTTGGGCTTACTTCCTTTTGTGGAGTGATTTCCACATAGCTTGGCACTTCCTTATACGTGAGTGCCAACTCCTTGTTCACCGCATCACTCCCAGGGGGGATTTGTTGATATATTTAGGTAGTGATGTGTGTGAACACACTAGGACCGCTAGGGCACTTTTGTATAACTAGACATGTTATTTTTTCTTATTGAATTTTTTTCTTAAGCCAGATCATATTTCATCTTTACCCTTTTTTGAGGAGGAAAATCAATCTTTGCCTCAAAATAAATGTATTGGCACCATAGCGAATATTGAAGTCATAGGAGATGAAGAACAAGAGATTGAGTTAGAATCCGAGTCAAAATAAATTCCAAATTTTGATGTGGCATTCATCAGAGAAAAGATGGCTATCAAAGAGCCTATTCAAGAAGTGAAGATTACAAACAAATCTTTAATATCCCCATCACTACCATACTTTCACATAGTAGAACAACAATTCATTTCCCTAGAATCAATTCAATATTTTTGTAACAATACAGAAAACTACTACCTTGCTAGAAATATTGAAGATTCTGATGTAACTAACTCATTCAATTATGTTAAAGAAGAAAATAAAGAGGACTTCGTGTGTCTTAACCTCAACTTGTCTAATGATACCTTCGTGAGCTCTTCTCAAGATCTCTCTTTATGTTACAATAAGGCTTTTTAAGGGAAACCCTAGGTCAAGGATGAAGATTTTGAAGCCAAGTTTGTGAACTTGGGGATATATCAATTTGGGAGAGGGTACAAAGTTCAAGATTTTGATAATGAAAAAGAGGCTATCAACAATGAGAAGGAGAAGTTAACCGAAGAAGATAAGTTGGCAAAGGCATGTTGATTGAATTCTATTTACATGTGAGTTTTTTTACATGTAAACAACATATTCTAATCATATTCTCAAAAAACCTAGATTCGAACTTTTGATTAAGAAAAATTCTTGGGAAGAGCAGAAGGATCAAAGATGATAACTAAAGCAGAGACATCTAGGATGGAGGCTCATGTCCTTATTCACCATCTATCAAAACTGGAAAAATATGTATTTTATGCTCTCCATGGGCAATAATTTGAAGATCCTAACTCCCCTATGTCTAATATCAAAAGTAATGGGTTATTTTTTTTTTTTAAATGGAGGTTCGGCCGAGGCCTACTCCTCCAGGCTTTAACTTTGAGATTGCAACTGCACAAGGAAGGGCATAGTACTCATGGGACCCCCCTTATCCTACAAGAACAGGGGTTTACATAGTTGTTGTGACCATGGGGCAGGACAAACTGTGGCAGGTCAGCCACAAGATACAACTTTCCATCTTAAACATGTCCTTTACATGATGCCAGTGGGAGTTGAACCCTCACCCCCGCCTCAACAGGCAAGAGGCCCAACCACCCGGACAAGCGGCCTGGGACTTAGTAATGGGTTAATTATTCCCTCCCTTCTAATAGAAATAAATGTTTGTTCCCAGAGAGAGAAACTTAAAAAAAAAAAATTGGTTACACACTAGGTTTCCAAGCATCCATAGCAAATTACTTTTTATGCTACTCTAGCAACAAAAAACGTAAGTATAGAAAAGCTTAAGGGTTATAGAAGAAAGGAATTCCAACTCAAAGGAAATTTATTTGATTATGTAAATTTCATTATTTAGATTTTAAACATATATGTTTGATTGTAAAATCACCTTGATGGTGTGTATCTCTATCCCCTTTACTCATATTTCAACCATGTCCTTTGTGCTTCTCTTTGATCATTGTTTGCATTGAGTTTTTTTGGCGTTTCATTTTTTGTATAGTTGTCTTATGTAAACTAGTCAAAGAGTTCTTTGGGTGACTTTCTTTTCACCTTTCAACCTCCTTTTTTGTACATTTGAAGAATCTATTGTGTGCATGGTAATGAAATTTTTTCCATTCCTTGTGTGTTCCATGTAGCAAGTGATCCATTTTTTACAAAACATGGACCATGATATATAGAGTATGCTAAAAAGAAAATAACCCTAAAATCGTTAGCTTCATGAATGTATTCATGCTTTTGGAAATGAATGGAAATGTTTTCTCATCAAATAATGTATGATGTCCTTTACCCCCCAAGATTTTTTGATAGATGTTACAAGTCCGGTAATTGCTTTCATGAAATCTTCCACATTGTTATTTGTAATAAAATCTTGTCCCAAAATTATGAAATTTTGATCAAATCATATCCAAACCTTGATTCTCTTCTTTGCTACTTCTAGGTTACTCTGATAATAGTAGTCACCTCATAGATTTGTTTGCAACTCTTCAAGAATCCACATTGCATTTACCCTCTTACTATCATTGTTGCTAGGAAATCTTCTAGATTTTGCATTGCCCATTGAGATATTGTGTAAAACATCATTGGTACTCTATGAAAGTTTGGGATATTTTATAAGATGAACATTTCCAACATGGAATCCAATCTAAGAGACTGAAGCTTTAGGTTTCTCTATACATTCAAACACAAGATTTCTAGATTTGATAGAGTATGCATAATCTAACTGAAGAAAAATGAGTTATCTAAAATCCTAATCTATGCATGTAATGTGCATATGTGCACATTAGACATTTGGATTGCAAGAATGGGCTGAAGTTGAATATTTTAAAACATTCATTATTTTTCTAGAAGGACTTTTTCCAGCATTAGTTTTAATTAACCATCCATTCTTTTATGTCTAGATTTTACATATAGTATAGAAAAGGATATTTATAGTTTGCACCTTCCCTTATACAAAATATGGAATTAAAGGTTTTGAAATCTACACTAAGATGCCACTCAGATTTAAATTCTCCATACTTTTAACGGATAATAGTTCACCAAAAAAAATGTTTCTTTTCTATAATATCTCGATTTTTCATGTGAGTTAACCACTTCAATGTTTTGTGGATTCATATGGAATTTGAGCACACCTACCAATCATGAGTCCATTTTTTATCGTACTTTGAAGGCAAGAGAACCAAGTTAACCTAGGATGTAATCCAAAGCTTTATCTACAATCCAATGCTTATTCTTGTTTTCTTTTACTCTTTTTAATTTGAAATTCATGAGGTTTCAAAAAAAAATCTAAAAGACCTTCAGAATCAGATACATTAATTCCAAAGTATTTCCAAAGTATTTAACCATAACAACCTAAAGTCTTCTAATATCTATCCATTGAAGCTTTTTCATGTAAAATAAAATGATGATTTTCTTGCTTCATATGGCATACAACCTACAAAGTTTTCATATTCCCCAATTATATAAGAGATTTTGTTATTTAAACAAATTCTATAATTTCCTACATGCAAATGTCTTGGTAAACCAAATTTTTTTATTTTAAAGTACTTTAAAATTTGATACCATAGTTTTATAGGAGTTCTATATTTTTTTTTCCTTCTCAATCATATAATATCACATAGCTCTTGAATTTGAGATGGGTGTAGTATTAGTTTCATATCTTTTAGTAGCTCTTCAAATAGGGAGTGCTTCAAGGATACATCCGTATGTGATCTTTGTTGGAGTTCAAGGTCTATGGAAGCACGCAAACAACACAAGGAAGAAGAAGAAGCTTGGAGCACAACACACAATACTGAATGTATTACCACTAGAATGTACAAAGATAAGTAACCCATTAGGGTAATAGCCGTATATATAAGCCAAGGGGAAAAAAACCTCCTAAAGAGGGAAGAAAGAGCTCCAATGTTCCTAGAGTGTTCACACACATCACTACCAAAATATATCAACAAATCCCCCCTGGGAGTGATGCGGTGAACAAGGAGTAGGAACTCATGTATAAGGAAGTGCCAAGCTATGTGAAATCAATCCACAAAAGGAAGTAAGCCCAAATATTTGCGAAAAGCTTCAAACTTCTCCCTAGACAGAGCCTTCGTGAAAAGGTCTATAATGTTCTCCTACGTGGGCACATATCCCAAGCCGATCTCTCCAATAGAGAACCTCTCCCTGACATAATGATAATGCACCTCAATGTGCCTAGTGCGAGCATGGAACACAGGGTTCCTCACAACTACCAGAGCGCTCTGATTATCAGTGAAGATGGTGGCCGCAGAAGACTAACCAACACCCAAATTAGCCATAAGGCATCTGAGCCACATACACTCAACCGTTTCTATGAAAGCTACCCTATAATCAACCTCACAACTAGAAGTGGCCACAATAGGCTGCTTCTTGCTCAACCAAGATATACATGAGCTACCAAGCATGAAGCAAAAGCCACTAGTGGACACACCAGTTTCATAGTAACCAACCCAATCAGAGTTAGAAAAGCATGTAAATTTGTCGGTAGTGATCCCCCCCTTGGGATAAAACAATCCAAGTAGCCAGGTACCACTCAAGTAGTGAAAGATGTGCTTAACTGCCTACCAATGCTTGACACCTGGGTAATGCATAAACATGATCATCTGTGATATAGCAAATTGAATATCTCGCCGAGTAATGCATAAGTAAATCAAGCACCCAATAGCCTGCTAATAGAGAAAAGCATCAAATGCATCTCTTGCATAATTAAGACTCAATCGTAAACATGTCTCCATAGAAGTGGCAATAGGTTTATAGTCTTGGAGGCCAAAAAGCTACAATAATGTGTCAATATGTTTGGCTTGACACAAAGCCATTCCACCATCAACTTGCATAAACTGAATGCCCATTTAGTGATGCGAATGCCCCAAATCAGACATCTCAAATGAGGCATGCAAATCAGCCTTGAAATCAACAATATGCTTGTCATGAGGACTAGTGAGCAGCATGTCATCAACATACACAATAATGATCAGAAGCACAACATTAGCATGCTTAAAATATAAGGTGCTTTTAGTTGGACTGTTCTCAAAACCATGTGCAATCACATACACATGTATCTTTTCATACCAAGCATGTGGTGCTTGCTTTAAACCATATAATGCCTTCTTTAGCCTGGAAACTTGGTTTTCATGCCCTTTTTGCACAAATTACGAGGCAAGAAACTATGCGAGGTTGAGGACATTGATTCAAGGGAACCTAGGAAGTTCAAGGGACTAATCACTGAGGCTACAGGGATACAAGAGTAGATCATTGAGGACAATGATCGACCAAGGTAGGAAGAATGTAATAAAGTGATAGGTCCTTAACCATGGCTTTTGGGGCAAGTGGTTGGCCCATCACATTCCTAACCAAGAGGTTGTGAGTTCAATTTCTTACACCTGGTGGTCCTAGAGTGTTCATACACATCACTACCAAAATATATCAACAATCTTAACAATTTTAGATAATCATTTTGATTCATAATATGCTTACAAAACATCACTCTTTCATAACTATGCAACATGTTCAAATCTAATACAGTAGTCACATGATCCCTAACAATTTTCATTATTTTCTTTTCCATTAGGGGAAAATATGAAGCCTATATGAGCCTTGTAAGGATGCCTAGTTTTTAGAGATTAAGTTTAATCATGTACTTGCTTAAGGGGACAAAGTGCATTTAGTAGAGCACTTTTTAGTAGGCTCAAGTATACTTTTTTTTAAGGCCAAGCTAGGATCATCTCTTTCTTCTAAACAAAGAGAGAGATATAGAAGTCACTTTCCACATCATCAAATATATGCATCTTTGTGAATTAAAAAAAATGACTTTTCTAAAAGTTTGTTTTTTGGCTATTCTTTATTCAAAATGGCCCATAATTTTATGTATATGTTAGAAATTACTTTCTTTTATTTTTTTATGAGAAATTTGAAGAAAAACATACTTTCTAAAATCTATCCAAAGGAAAATGCCACATTGGTAAAAAAGAAAATATGAATTGAAAAAAAAAACCATTTTCACTCTTACATAGTGGAAAAAGTCATTTTGACATGTCCACATATCAAAACACACATTTTCCCTTGCAATATAGATATTGTGCAAGTCATTTCAACCATCAATATGCTTATTGTTATCATTAATACACTCAAAAGATCACTAGAGTCCTTGAACATCATGGTGCTCACATGTATTAAAAATATGAAACTAGAACCTTCTTGTGCTCCTCGTTCAACAAAATTGCATGTTCACGTACCTACAAAAATTTCCCCAAGAACTAGAGATAACAACAATAAATATTCTCAAAATGAGTGACATGTAATAAGAGAGAAGAATATTGATCTTTGGGTCATTTTTCCATTGTATCCCCATGATCGAGTGTCTAATTTTCATCGTGCATTTCATAGTATCTCAACCTTTCTCTAGTTTTGGTAGTGGTGAAGTTAGACTGCTAGGTTATTGCAAGCAATTATCCATCCATTCATCATCGATTGCAAATTATTGTATGTAGTTATGTCATCACAACCTTTTGAAGATAGACATTTTGGAAAGTGTTGTTAAATCTATGGAAGAAGACAATAAGATACTCCCATAATATGTGGAAGAAAAGGAGAGCATAATTACAACATTAAAAGCCAATCTCCAACAATTGAAAGAGACTCTACTTGGTTTGTCATATAGGAAGTTACCATTATCATCCTTAGAAAGCTCTTTCAATTGGTGGTGGAGCACAAAAACGATGGATTTTTGTGACGAGGTTTGTCTTTCACTTGTTTGATTTCCATAAGACTTTCAAATTGAGTTTTAGTGTACAAGTCACTTGTTAAATTATCAGTGATTCATCAGCAATAGAGGAACAATTCAAGTTGTTGAATTCGTATTTGAGCAATAAACCTTTGGTTACTATTTTGGATTCACTAATAGAAAATCATACCAAGATATAAGGGATTAAAGAGTTTGGGGATAAGTTAGGAGATATTATCACTCCTAAAGAGGTAAAAATGGTATGTGATGATGTAGTTATTAGTAGTAGAGGATATAGTTCATTGTACAATCTTTTGAAGTATGCATACAAAACAAAGGTATTTTTCAAATTATTTTTCCATATCTTTACAAGATATCTCTAAAGAAGAAGATTTCTTTCTTGGAGATCACTTTCATATAAAAGATACTATGGCTACATCCATGTATCATTCAACTAAATCTAAGAAAGAGTTGAAAACTCATCTCACAAAGTACAATAACATATTTGTTGCTTTGGAGAGGCTTCAATGGGAAATGGTTCAATTTACAAATCTATCATTCAAGCTATGTCCATTACTATTACAATGGTCTTCATGGTATTTTTCATTCTATATAACTTTTTGTGTATTGTGGTTTCAAAATCAATTTTATAGTGAAGTTAAACAAATGTTAAATCATAAAACCATGACAAATGGAGAGACTAAGCATGACACTCATGAATGAAGCTATGGCACATGCCATTAGTGATGAAAGTACAAACTCTACACCTCACTTTACATACAATGTTGAATCCAAATATGAAATATGGTGGTTAGGTTCTAAGAATCCAATGATGTTCTTTCATGGATTTTTACTAGGGCCCCATGGATCATAAAGGAAATGGCTTCTCAAATTCATGGTACAAAGCTCAATGTAGCAAGCCTAAGTGATTTTGAGGTGGATTGGCACTTGATTGGGGATTCAAAGATTATTAAATGGATGATAGATTTCACAAAAGGTGCATCTACTCTTCATCCTTGTCCATATTGCACACAAGATAAATAAACCAATCACTAGATAACAAAAGAGCATAGATGATCCAGATGGTAACACAAATGCATCTACTTCTAGGAAATGGGATATAAATTTATTGAGGTGTCTCATGTTAACCAAACATAATTGTGACATGTTGGATAAGGATTGAAATCCCCTTTTGAAGAAGGTTTTGTTTTGATTACATAAGTTGTTAGGTTTGACAAGTCTCATTAACTCTAGTTATAATCAATGTCAATTGCTTCAAGATACATTAGTGGAGTTTACAAAGTGTTTCATCCTATATTGGGGAGAGAACAATATTACACACTACATTGTAAGCTTAGTCATTATTTTGAATTGTTTGTTGCATATACTTATTTTTTTATAATTCACTTATAAATTTTTGGCATATTTTATTTGAACATGGAGCATTTTTCATGCCACAATATGGGTCATTGGACATTTTCATGGTGGCAATCCAATGCAATTGAATCATATGAAAGAGATGTGTAAATGGTTTCACCACACTACATTCTCGACAGAGTTTTTAATGGAACGAGTTAGGGAGTCACATTCAAAAAATGTTGCAAGATGTATTCAAAACAAAATTGTTGGTGAAAAGTGGAAATTATCATTAGGACCTCTACATCATGCTCAATAGCATGCCAAAGGACAATGAGAGGAATCCGCTTCGAAGTGAAGTGAACTTATTATATTCCATTGAATGGTAAATCATGGGGTTATATATAATCTTTTTTTCAAGTAGTTTTTCTTTGTATCAATATCTTCTATTTGTAAAATTTTGTCCATTTCCAAGACATCCCATCAATGTTGATGCTTGTTCCCCATTATTTTTCCATTCTACATTGATTTCTTTTTCTTTTTAAATTCTTAATTAAATATTTATATGTTTTAAAACTATGTTCATCTATTTAAATGTGAATAGATAGTTTTAAAAGAAGCTCTATAAATAGAGAGCACTCACTCCATTTAAGGAAAGACCATGGGATGCACAAAGTGGACTGCAAGGAAAGACCATGGGATCTATCCTAGCCATGTGCAAGGAAATGAGAACCCACCATGGATGCAACCCCACAAGAGACATCGAAGTACTTCCTATATTTGTATCGCTCTCTATCTCTTTCTTAATCTTCTTGTACTTGTGTTTTGAAAAAGACGTGTTAACTTTTATCTTTCTCTATCCTGATTCTCTTTTATTATTATGAAAAGATGTTCATGAATAGGGCTCCCATGGCTTACATGTGCAATGAAAGTCCTAGCCATAAAAACATGGAATTAGGCTTGCAAAAACTTAGCAGTGCCTAGTCTGCATTATTGTGGCTAGGTCTTTTTTGAACTTGTAAACCATGGTAAACATTTATAATGTAGTTATGGTAGTTTTAGTTAGGATTCAATTTTTGTTGGCTAGAATAGCTTCTCAACAATCGCAAATAGGTAAAAGACCATGCCAACCACTAGTCAAATGTGTCAAGTAAAGTTAAAAAGTGAAATGAGGGCTAGGAAATGTCAAACAAAAGGCATGTTTAATAAAGGAGAAGTTAAAATGAAAAGGCCACCCATAGACTACCAAAATCCACAATTTTCTATACAAAAGATATGATCAAAATACAATATTCATTGAGTCAAAAATTTACATCAATTCTCAGTGGCTTCCAACTTCTCTACATTTTTTTTTCTCCTTTAAAGAGATGAGGTAATTGATGGATCAATATAAATTTAAAATTCTATTAGGTTCTTATGCAATCCAAGACCCAATCCTACTTGGTCATTTTCTTTAAGTCTAATTGAGATATAGTTACAACTAGAGGTTTTCTAACCAAAATGACATAGTTTGTTCTTGCATGATTGTAGATAAATAGACAACTTTGCTCAAGTCCTTCAAGCACCAAACCATGAAGTGTCCTTAAGGATTATAATCCTTATGAATTATTACAAAATCATCCTTTGGTAGCCCTAATGTAGTTTGCCAAGGATGAGCCACCACCATGAGGTGTTCAATCCCCATCAGACCTTGCAACAAAATTATCCATTTTAATGGTCTCTTGCAAGAAAAGAAAATGATAAGCTCAATTACCAATCTAATTAACATCTTCTATTCAATAACACTTACATCGAAAAGCCTTTCTTCATCTTCCCCACTTCTAGGGGTATCAAGATTTATGATAGAGTGATCCATGCCATTATGCTCCACGACGAGGTAAGTATGAACTTTGTTCTTCATTTTTCTTTCTCTTGATGCATTGTACACCTCTTCCATGTTGTTTTTATGATCATCGTTTAGAATATCTTCACACATCATAGTGATGGCACTTACCATTAGATCACATAAAAGGATAGTTTTTTGTCCAAAAGTTGAGATGTATTATCTAATGGGACATTTGACAGTGTACAAAAAATACTTAGGCATTCATCAATCCATAGCCCAAATGCCTTCTCAGCATCATGAAAAAATATAAATTCATTTCTATCTAATTTAAGGATGATGGAGAGGAATTCAACTTCCACCTCTAGTATTGTGGGATCATAGAGGTTGCGATTTGATGGTGGGTGCTCTTCTAGTGTTTTTTTCACACACAACTTGTCCTTCACACCACCAAGGAAATCTTGTTGAACTATTTCACTCTCTTTTACTAGTTTAGTAGCCTCTAGTTGAGAGTCATTTTTCACATGAAAAATCCCCCCTATGACAAGGTTGGGGAGTTCCATGGGTGAGGTTTTGGGCTCCTCATTGATGAATAAAATGGTTGTGGCAATGTAAGAAAGGTGCCTAGTACCCATTCTCTTCTTCTTGTTACGGTGTTTTACTAATGACACCATGTCATCCAAAGATGTCTTGCATCCTCAACAATTGCCTTGAGGCGACTAAGGTGCTACACAAATGTTTTATCACCTTTTTGAATATAGAAAAAAAGGTCACATGGGACCCACTTGGTCTCATCAGGTGAGATATCAATTGAGGAGCACAAGATATAGAACCCAAGGAAGTCTATGATTTCCTCAAACATATTAAAATTGAGATTCATTGTCCCATTAAGATCTAGGACTCTATATACAAGGTAATGCAAATTTCTTTGATCTTTATACTCAGTTAATTCCAAAAACTCTATGACAAGTTACTAAGAAATTTTGGCCAAAGGGGTAGTGGTAGTGGAGGAAGTCATTGAACGTGTATATAGTGTGATTTCTAGTGTGTTCATGCTCTAGGAGGGATTCTATCTTTTCTAAAGTACTATTATTTTTTCTATCTTTTCTATCTTGGTTACCAAAGTGAGAAATAAAAGCATCACACTTTCTAATATAGTACTATTATTTTTTTAAGTGACTGGAACCCACTTTTTAAAGGTAAAAGTAAAAGACATAAACAGAAAATCATGTAGAGAACTCATAGAAACATAATTTAGCCCATAATTATGATTAAGAAAGTTCTCATTAAATATGATAAGCACAACCACATCCACATAGTAGTGAAAATGGAAATCTAGAAGTTCTAAACTTTTATTACTTCCATTGCAAAAATCAATGATTGTATAGTTTATACATTATATTGAGATAAAAGAATTTTGTTGTAATTTCTTGCATATGCAAGAAATTTTGAGGTAGAGGAAGGTTTACAAGAATGAAATATGTATTTTTCCTACACTCCAATCATGAGGGGGTACAAGAGATACAATAATGAAGGTTGAGTTCCATCTAAACTCCAATAAGGAAGGACTTTCATTTTATTTTCCAATCTCTTTCCAATTTGTAGATAAATAAAAAACTTTAAACATCTTGTACGAATATAAGAATGTATATAAATAAAAGAAAAAATAACATAGATTATTTACCTTATGCCCTTTTATTTTGAACTTGGATTGATGCATATCATCAAATCCTATTAATAATTCCCTTGTATTGTGAACTTGGATTGATGCATGTCATCATATCATATTCTTAATAGATGCTCTCTCACATTAGGAAGTGTCAAATGATGATATAATAAAATGAATCTCATCTCAAAATTAATTTCAAAAAAAAATACCCTCAAAACTTTTTAATGGTATCCTCTAGCCAAGTTTAGACATTCAACGCTCATAATAGAATGTAATGTACAATGAGATACGATCTCTTAGATAATGAAAAACTATGCATTTTGCACTAGTTTACAAAGGTATCTATTCCCTTTTGTGAATCCTTCTATGAGTCCCCAATTTTCACCTAGTAAACTCTCCACTTGCTCCTATGTGATATCTTTACACATGAACATTGTGGGAGTTTTTAGAACTATGAATGATCAAAATAGATGTACAAAACAATGGATAGGAACACACTGTGTAGTCCTACATATCTAGTAGCTCTTGTAAATTTCAAAGAATTATGCATATCCATCACCATATTATGCTTCAAAGATATCAAGGACCATATATTAGGTTGTGACCACTCCAATTTGGGAATGGAATCTACCTTAATCATCTCTAGACTTTTAAAATCATTTGATGTAGAGGGTACAACATATATGTGTATGTAAAAGGAAACTCTCTCATGTAAAAGTTAAGCAAGAGGTACTTATGGAAAGTCTAGTGACCCAATATCTACATGGAATGCTTGGAAAGTACCTATAAAATTATGAAGTTGTTGGTTCTCCACCCATGTAGAAGGAAATATAAATGCACCATAAGAAAATATTTCTAGATAGGGTAGAGAAAGAAACAACACTAAGAACCAAAATATATTATAAACTAATATTTTAAATTGATAGGATATCTCATTTTGTTTGATTTTTCCAATTTAATGCTCGACATTGTAAAAGCATGTTGTACAATGGTAACAATCCCACTACCTTTGAGATTCTAGAAGCCCAATAGCTTTCTTTCCCAATGAAGATCCTGTTGGAGTTAGATGTATATGGAAGCACACGAACAACATAAGGAAGAAGAAGAAGCTTGGAGCACAACACACAACACTAAATGTATTACCACTAGAATGTACAAAGATAAGTAACCCGTTAGGGCTATAGGCGTATAGACAATCCCAGGTGTCGAAGAGAATTCTCTCTCCCCAACTTGATGAAGACTTGGCAGGTTATTTGCACAAAAAGTTGTATTAGATGAGTCATCCCAAAGCGGATGAATCTGGGATGTTGCACGAGATTTCCAATGCAGTATGTTGAAGTTTCACGTCAAGTTGGAATTAAAGTTTTCGTCAACTTCAAATAAAGTTACCTATTACAGGATAAAGAGAACAACAGGTTTTTCATATTCACTACAATGGATGATCGAAAATTCTATTATGAAAAACCATCAAATGATTTTATACTAATATTTATGATAAGTTTTCTTATCCATTTACTTTCACCCAATGATGGTACATAATTCAAAAGCTTGTTTTTGGGTGAACTCTAAGTGTAGAGTTTGTATAAAGACAAAAGCGAAGAACGCAAGAGGGAGAATCGTTCTTTTTTATAAAAGTCGATAAAGTATAGCTTTACGAAAAGAAACCACCAGCGACGTAAGGTGGAGGAAAGATGTGATGGTGACGATGTGCGCATCCTCACGAGGAAAAGAAAGAAGAAAGAGGAGGCCAAAGAATATGCTCTGTGGACGGGGAATGTTTTGGAAGGAGGAGGATCATCTGGTCAATGAGGAGAGACATATGCTGCAGAAATAAAGGAGGAAAAATCGATATCCGAGAGGGAAGAACATGTTTTTTTAGGTGCAAGGGAGCTCAATCCATAATGATCCATCTCATGACTCAATCTTCTTCTACAAACCTTTTGTTGCCGGTGCTGATGATTTCATAATATTGGTTCGAGTACATCAATCGAGCTTCTTCGTGAGGTTTTTGTCATCTCTGGGTGGGCTGACAATAGATACCAAGGAGGACCGAATATATATTTTTGCGGAAGATTCGGCCAAGCTCAGCCAAAGGGGGGAGGAAACAGTTTTTTGATAATCTCTTCTAGACATCAGCATGATGGAGATATAGGTACGCGCAGTTCTGTTAAAATTATGACATGACAGTATAAGAAGCAGGACCTATTTTGCAGAAGCTGGGGATTTTGCGCCGACAATGGGAAAAAACCTTCTAAAGAGGGAAAAAAGTGCCCCAATGGTCCTAGTGTGTTCATACACATCACTACCTAAATATATCAACAAATCCCCCCAAGGAGTGATGCGATGAATAAGGAGCATGCACTCATGTATAAGGAAGTGCCAAGCTATGTGGAATCAATCCACAAGAGGAAGTAAGCCCAAAGCTTTGCGGAAAACTTCAAAATTCTCCCTAGGCAGAGCCTTCGTGAAAAGGTCTGCAATGTTCTCCTGTGTGGGCACATATGCCAAGTTGATGTCTCCAGGAGAGAAACTCTCTTTGCCATAATGATAATGCACCTCAATATGCTTAGTATGAGCATGGAACAGAGGGTTCCTCGCAACTGCCAATGTGCTCTGACTGTCAGTGAAGATGGTGGTGGTAGACGATTGACCAACACCCAAATCAGCCATAAGGTGTATGAGCCACACACACTCAACAGTCACTGTGAAAGCTTCCCTATACTGAGCCTCACAACTAGAAGTGGCAACAGTAGGCTGCTTCTTGCTCCGTCAAGATATGCATGCGTTACTAAGCATGAAGCAAAAACCACTAGTGGACACACGAGTGTCATAGCAATCAGCCCAGTCAGAGTCAAAAAAAGCATGTAAATTTGTCGATAGTGATCCCCCCCTTGGGATAAAACAATCTAAGTAGTTAGGTACCACCACTCAAGTAGCGAAAGATGCACTTAACTGCCTTCCAATGCTTGAGTCCTGGTCAATGCATAAACCTGCTCATCTCTGAGACAACAAACTAAATATCTAGCCGAGTGATGCATAAGTAAATCAAGCATCTAACTACTTGCTGATAGAGAACAACATCAAATGCATCTGCAGCATCATGAAGACTCAATTGTAAACCTATCTCCATAGGATTGGCAATAGGTTTACAATATTTAAGGCCAAAATGTTGCAATAATGTGTCAGTATATTTACATTTGACACAAATCTTATTGTAATAAAGATATAGGAAGGAGATGGTTGAACCACACCCTTGATAGATAGGAGATGGTTGAACTACACCTTAAGAGAGAGGATTAGGAATTAATCCTCAACCATGGCTTGTGGGGCAAGTGGTTAGCCCATCGCATTCCTAACCAAGAGGTTGTGAGTTCAATTCCTTACATTTGTATCAAAGCCTAAGAAGTAGGCTTGAGAAAGGTGGAATGACCCAATGGCCTCTAAAAAAGACGCTTGGGCACTCTATCATGTGAAAAGGTAGGAATTGGGGAGGCAACGCTTTGAGAATTGGACCCAACAAAGATTCTACATTGGTATGGTTGAACCAGAGCCTTGACAGATAGGAGATGGTTGAACTACACCCTAAGAGAGAGGATTAGGAAGTAATCCTCAACCATGGCTTTTGGGGCAAGTGGTTAGCCCATCACATTCCTAACCAAGAGGTTGTGAGTTCAATTCCTTACATTGGTATCAGAGCCTAGGAACTAGGCTTGGGAAAGGTGGAATGACCCAATGTCCTCTAAAAAAGGCGCTTGGGCACTTTATCATGTGCAAGGATAGGAATTGGGGGGGGTGATGCTTTGAGAATTGGACCCAACAAAGATTCAAGTGTATCTCTCAATCGGTAGGTCAGATTGAGGTGTGTAATATACTGTTGGAAAGCTCTCATAAAAAAATTTACAAATCTAATGAGCTAGCTTGGAAGTGTAAAGTCCTTGGGAAACCTTGTGTGGCACTTGTTTGAGTGTTCAAAATACCAAACATGGGTGAGAACAAGGTTCAAGATACTAAGGTTGAGAACAGTGTTCAAGACACCAAGGTTGCGAACAAGGCTCAAGAAACTATGGGAGGTTGAGGAAATCAATTCAAGGGTAGCAAGGTAGTTCAAGAATTGATCATCGAGGCTAGAGGGATACATGAGTAGATCATTGAGGACAATGATCAGCTAAGGGGGGAAGAATGTAATAAAGTGATAGGAAGGAGATGGTTGAATCACACCAGATAGGATATGGTTGAAATACACCCTAAGAGAGAGGATTAGGAAGTAATCCTAAACCATGGCTTTTGGGGCAAGTGGTTAGCCCATCGCATTCCAATAGAATGCCCAAATAATGATGCAAATGCCCCAAATCAGACATCTCAAATGAGGCATGTAAATCAGCCTTAAAATCAGCAATATGATTCTCATGAGGACCAGTGAGCAGCATATCATCAATGTACACCACAATGATTAGAAGCACATCATTTGCACGCTTAACATATAAGGTGCTTTCAGTTGGATTGTTCTCAAAACCATGTGCAATCAAATTAGCATGTATCTTTTGATACCAAGCACGTGGTGCTTGCTTTAAACCATATAATGCCTTCTTTAACATGCACACCTAGTTTTCATGCCCTTTCTACACAAAACTATGTGGTTGAAAAACATACACTTCTTCATGCAACTCACCATTCAAAAATTGTTCTTTTAATATCCAACTGATGTACATTCCAACCATGATGAGCATTCCACATGTAGGTGCAAAGGTTTCATCAAAATCAATGCCTCTTTCCTACGCATAACCCTTTGCAACAAGCCTAATGTTATACATGTGAACTGTTCCATCAAGTTTAGACTTCAGCTTGTATACCCACTTAGTGTAAATGGCCTTCTTGCCAAGAGGTAAGTCACATAAAGTCCAGGTAGCATTTTTCATCATAGCATCATATTCAGATTACATTGCAGCCATCCAATGTTCAAAATTTTGTGCTTCATCAAATGAAACAGGCTCAATCTCATCACAAAGACTAGAGGCAGCCATAGCATAGCAATCTGATGCAAAAGAGGCACGATGAGAGCCTAAACGAGTACGGTATGACATAGGTGCATCTAATTTGCTATCATGCAAAGTTTGCACTAGCCATTTTGGCATAGTCTTTTCCTCCTCAATATCAGTTCTCTCATCAACAAGTGCATCATGCAAATTTGCATAAAAAATGGAATGATCTACATCATCACATGAGACCTGTAAAGGCTGAGAAGTTGCCTCAGTAGGACCACCACTAGACTGTCCACCTGTAAAAAGAGGCAGCAAATTATCATACATGTCTTTGGAGCTAACAAATGTCTCCTTCGTACATGAAAGTAAAGGCTAAATAGCATCTTCCCGAAAAAAAAAAACATCACGGCTTACCAAAATGTGTTTAGTCTGTGGAAAATATAGATGATAGCCTTTGCTTTCAGAACTGTACCCAGCACAAACACATTTTACTCCTTCATCATCCAATTTCTTGTGATGTTGTTCAAGCACTAATGCATATGCAAGACAACCAAAAACATGCAGATGAGCAATAAATGGCTTGCGACCATGCCAAGCCTCATATGGAGTGATAGATTGCAGTGCTTTAGTGGGACACCTGTTAAGTACATATGTTGCACACATGACAACCTCAAGCCAGAAACTATGTGGTAAAGCCTTAACCATACACCTCACCATCTCCATGAGTGACCTTTTCTTCCCTTCAACAATTCCATTCTATTGAGGTGTATACAACACTATACACTAATGTTTTATCCCATGTTTAGCCAGAAATGCATTAAAGTCAAAAGACGTATATTACTACCCCCCTTGATCAGAATAGAGGGTGCCCATTTTACATGCTAACAGATTTTCAGCCAAAACCAAAAACTATTTGAAGCACATGAAAACTTCGGACTTTGCTTTCAATGGATATTCCCATGCATGTCTGGAAAAATCATCAATTAAAGTCATGAAGTAAAGATAGTTTCCAAAAGAGGGTGTCCGCACAGGACCATAGACATCACTATGAACAAGCTGCAATTTTTTAGTAGCTCGAATTGAACCATCTTTTCGAAAGGAGGAACGTTGCATTTTGCCCAAAATATAGCCTTCACAAACATGTTTTTGGGGTGCCTTAAGTTTGGGCAAAGAGGACACCATTTGAGATTTCTACAAGTGTAGCGAACGTGCAGAATTCAGATGACCAAAGCATGCATGCCAAAGCTTTGCATTTGACATAGCCTTAGAATCATGTACTACACATGCATAATCATTCATAGATTTTTCATAATCTATGAGCTTATACAACCCACAACATAAAATGCCAGAAGCAATAATCATGTCACCATTTGAAAGATTATGAATTGTACATCTACCATTTTTGCTTTTTTTATTTTTTCTCATCTTTTTCTTCCTTCTTCAAATGTGTAGCATTTGTAGCTTTCTGCTTACTAGTAGATGAGCTCCATTTACCTTTGCCCTTCTGACTAGCCAGGAAAGCTTGATCTACAACATGCATAATGGACCTGTTCTAACTAGACTGATGTTCTTGCAACAAAACAGGGACTAACTCCTCAAATGTCAAGGCATTCGGATTGCCTTTCATCATCAAATGAAGAGAAGAAGCAAAACTCTCACATGAATCAAGAAGACCATTCAGAATGGTCTGTACAAGTAAGCTATCTGGTATAACTCATCAGCAAAAATCAATTGTTCCTTCAATTCTTCGATCTTTGTTAGAAAATTATCCATAGAATCACCTTCATTCATATGCTCACTCTCCAAGTGTTTTCGGAGGCATGTAACACGAGCCTCATTCCTAGCCTAGTATAATGTAGTAAGTGTATCCCAAGCATCCTTAGCTATTCTGCAAGAGCGAATGCGAGGAATAATGGCACGTTTGACAGGCAACACTATCAATGCATGTGCTTGAGCATCTCTATCATCTCAATGAATTTGTTCTGTAGTAGGTGCACCAGAAATCGTAGCACGAACAAGAATCTGAAGAATATCAGAATCTTTAACACCATCTACATCAGCTTCAATACTTGTATTTGCAGGTGTAATTGGTACCGTCCAACTTATCCTCAACAGCCAACATACGAAATACATCACTGCTTTCAGCCATGGCCACTGACTAAAATACCCTGATGCAGAAAAATGATTGTATCTAAAAAAGTTGAACAGAACTACCCTAACGAGTTCTGCTATACCTATAGTAGACTTCTAGATGCTTATACTGACAAACTGAAAACTGTATATATATTTGGCACAAACAGACAAAATAGCCTACACAAGCACTACGATAGTGCATTCAGAGGCAGAAACGAGCTCCTAATCATCCTAAGTATGCTCACCAAATTTCATGCGATTTTGAGACTATGATCGGAGGGGTGTTGAGGATGCCCTAGATGAAGTGACGACCTGCTCTGATACGAATTGTTGGAGTTAGACATCTATGAAAGCACACAAACAGCACAAGGAAGAAGAAGAAGCTTGGAGCACAACACACAATACTAAATGTATTACCACTAGAATGTACAAAGATAAGTAACCCATTAGAGCTATAGGCGTATATACAAGCTCGAGGGAAAAAACCTCCTAAAGAGTGAAAAATGTGCCTCGGTAGTCCTAGTATGTTCACACACATCACTACCTAAATATATCAACAGATCCAAGTTTCAATGATCTCTGACACGATGAAGACCAACTCTAGAGGTTTGCATATACACCCATGCACCTTTGCATAACTCATGTGCTAACCAATTTCCTTCTGTATCTTCGATGTTGTGACATTTTAATGCGAAAACTTCATCTTCTAGTTGCCTATAAGCTTTAGATGTCTCCATTGAAGTTCAAGCTATGGGAGTTACAATAGGAATTGAAAGGGGAAGATGCACAAAGAAGGTATACAATCATAGGAACCTTATTTTTGTGGTAAAGAGAGAAACTAGTGGAAAGAGATGACTTTTTGGGACTTGGGTATGAAAATGTGAGGTTTAGGAGGGCAAAAGTTGTATCTTGAGTTATTTTGGAGAAAGTCATTTTTTTCAATTTAGACCATGTATGGATTTTGAATTTGGGATGAAAAATAGCACTTTTAATCTTCAAAAGTGGTTAAATGGTCATTGAATGATGTTATAATGAGTTTTGGATTAAAACTTTTTGAAATTTTTGAGCTTTAAGGTCCAAACTAGCTATGAGATTCCTTTTTCTCTCTAGAGGCAAAACTTAAACTTAGGAGAATCTTGTCTCTCCTTCCCTCTTGAGCCTAGTACTTCATAGGATACACCCTCTTATGAATGTTCTATCACTAATCATTCCTTAATCTAAAAGATCCTTCACAACTCATTTGTTTTCTAATGTTTGTTTTGACCCTTCAATTAAGTTTGCAAATGGCTTAGTTCACTTTGATATCATTCACATCCCTATTGGTGTTTTTTTTTATGATTTCGAAGTTTTTAGAATTGTAAATCCTTTTGATGCAATATATTCTCTAGATATTTTATGTATTGAACATAGTTATTAGATGATGCATAGAGCTTTGAACAATATCCTAATAAATCACCTTTTTTGGTCTCCTAGAAATCTAATCAAATCATGTTCTATATAGAAAGTAGGGAGCTCACTAGTTTGAGGATCCAATGGATAAAGAGTTCCATTTGTCCATATTTCAATATGCGTTTTCTTTTTGTTGCATCATTTTTGAATTTTTGTAGGTAGGAGAGCTTTCAAATACACCTTGTTGGAAAACAATGTCTCATTGGTTGGAAAGTGGTCAAAACTTGTCAATCTTACTCAGAGAATACAACAAGTATAGAATCTCTAAACACTTTCTCTACAAGAAAATGACGACGGACGCAACCAGCATCTATAGAGCTCGCTTCTATGTCTTATAGAACAAAAGAGCGTGGGCGCTGTGGTTATCACACAAGACCTCCAAGGTAGGGACCCGAGTCGGAATCCCTGAGACGCAGCAGCGGGCGAAGACTTTTTGTCATCAATTAATTATCATGCTTTTCATGAAAGCACAAACGGACAGCGGACGGCGTTTTCAGATTCATTGTGATCGTATGCTTTATTTGCTTGTGTTGTAGCGATCGTAGAAGCTTTATGCTT
The DNA here is from genome assembly GCA_020310875.1 of Ceratopteris richardii. Classification (NCBI taxonomy): domain Eukaryota; kingdom Viridiplantae; phylum Streptophyta; class Polypodiopsida; order Polypodiales; family Pteridaceae; genus Ceratopteris; species Ceratopteris richardii. Next base: position 97,572,090 of record CM035432.1, read on the forward strand.
TTGAAAGAGCTTTTGGAGACTAATCTAAAACTATATAAGAAGTACTTTGGGTCACTTCTATGTATCCTTCACCTAGTATTCAACACAAGCTTGGAGCTTGGACCTCAATAGAGGCGGGGTTTCTTCTAGCACATGGGGCAGCCATGGTGCTAACTTGAAGCATGTTGAGGAGCAGCTATGGAGTTCTTCTTAATGATTCTTCTTGGAGAAGATGAAGGGTGTGCTCACACACTAGCTCATGGAGAGGAGGTTATCTCTTGTTCATGGCAAGAAGACTTGGTCATTAGCAGCTTGATGGTGAGGATCGGCCATCTACATGGTGTATTTGAAGATTATCTTCTACAGGAAGATATCAGGTTGAAGATTGTCTTCTACAAGAAGATGTCGGGCTACTTCAAAGACATTGGATGGTGGTTAACATAAGATTCACATCTTATGTTAAGTATTCAGGTACAAGAGAAACAGTACGTATATGCTTTATGCATATTTGATGAGGTGTTTAAGAAGGTGTGTTCACATGAGTTTGAGGATTTCCGTTCACACTGATCCTTCCTCTTTCAATCACTCATATTCACTCTTCTATAACCTATAAGGTCACACATCTCATGTATATTCAGATTACTGCCCACATATCTGAATATGTTTGTTACATTGTACATTCACTCATTCATCTATTTCTCATCACATAGAGTGGTTGAGAGTTTTGCTCCCACATTGTACATTGAACATTGGTATATATGATACTATGAGTAAGCGCTGGCTTACGTAACACCTTACACATGATGTCTATTCTTTCTCTATCTTTATCTCATCATTTGTATGATTAAGTTGTGGTATGTTCATGTTTTGTCAATATGGAAGATTGTTGGAATTAATGTTGTACATGACTGGAACTATGGAACCATGGACCTGTGACATGAGCCTAAGGGCCTACCTCACTTCCAACATTTGGTATCAGAGCTTTAGGGATTTGGTATCAGAGCACTAAGGTTTTGGTTTCAGAACTTTAGATCTTTGGCATCAATGCATTAAGGCTCATTCATAATCCCAGGTTCCTAGACTTCTAGATTTACAACATATGATTTGAAAGCATCTTCTAATATTTGACATTTGACATACACACTTAATCTAGATGAGTAGAGATTTGAGAATTAGACACTTCAGTTACATTCATCAGTGTGGAGTATGAAGTTGATGATCTGTTAGCAGCCGAATATTTTTGAAGAGTATGCAAATACTTTACAAAAGTATTGTTTGAAGACCCAGACTTGATGAAGAGAAGACTACTTCAAATTCAAGGAAGAACAATGGTTTAGAGAAGATGAAGAAGTCAGATCAACATCAAATCACAGGTATCACTTTCTACTATCAGATTATCATTTGCAGGTCATATCTTAGAAGAGCAGTTATGAAGAGATTTAAAGAAATTGAAGGAATGCTTCTATACGCTTTCATCATTTGAAAGTTAAAGGCTACATCAAAACAGGCATCTAGAGGTTTTTCTAGAGAGTTTTGAGAGATCTCTTTCATGGCAAGAAAGTTCATCTAAGAAGACAAGTGCAGAGATGAGATGAGTTTTTTCAGCCAATTTTCTATTCTAAGTTGGTTGGATATCAAGGTACAAATGTATCTAGAGAAGGTAACTCTAGAAGGGTAATTCATCATTCAGACAACGATTGGTGAAATTAGTCATTTCAGACATTTGAAGCAGAATTTTGATTCAGAGATATGAGGAGATGGTAAAACATGTTTCTATATTCACTTCCATTTATATACCATGTTTGTTTTATCTCTTACTCTTACACTAGAGGAAGAGAAAAGTTCATTCGAAGAAGTCAAGAGTGTTTGCTACTTCAAGATGAAGAGAACAAAAGGTATGGAAGAGAAGTTTGAAAATGTTGACATCATCAGGTGGAAGAAAGATGCAGAAAAAGAAAGTCCATCATTTCCAAAAGAAAAGTAAGGCTTGCTTTTCTCATATATTTTCCATATACTTTTCCTGTTTTATCCTCTACATCCAAAGACAAGTCTACGAGAACATCTTGTTTAAAGAAGAAGCAGTTTCTTGTTTTGCATTACACTTGGTCATGATTTAGTAGATTTGACAAAGAATTGCATTGAGAGAAAGAAAAGCAGCAGATATGTTTTAACTCATATATGTATGAGTTATGTTTTAGTTGAAGCTTTTAAGCAAGCAGCTTATATGTTCCCTCAAAGAATTCTTGGAATGTCAATATAGAGCTACTTGGTATATGACAAGTTGTAGAGAAGTATATTTCTTCTTTATCTAACTCTTGAGGTAAAAGAGTTTTCTGTAGCAAATGTTGAAGACTTGGGTTGAGGTTTTATGTTTGGAAAAGGTTACCTCATACTCAGTATTTTCAGAAACTTCAGAAAATTCAGATTTGCTGATGACTTGAAGAATCTACTTTTTATGATTGTCGAGTTTTTTGGATACATGCTTGTATTCAAAAAGGTGTTCCATTAGATCCTATCACTTGATTGAGAAGTGGAGTTAGCCAAAAGAAAATCAAGCAGGTACTATCACATTTCACCCGGGTAAAATATGAAAGTTATGAAGTATCAAACTTGTAGCTTTTGGAGTTCTCAAGGTGAGAAGTTTGTCCACTTATGTTTCAAGTAAGGAGTTACAGATTCCTTGAAGGATTTTTTTGAAGAAAAGTTTTACAACTTTGTAAGAAGCATGGACACTTGGAGACATTCAGAAAGTAAATCAAACATTCAGTCATGAAGGTTTGATGACAACAGATTCTACACAGGAAAGATCATTGATCTTGTATGATCTTGAGCATTTATGAGTCGGTTGTCTATCCTTTGTTTATGAAGATTCTTAACATTGGAAGAAGTCAGTCAAAGATTCAGATTCTATCAAATTTGTGTTGCAGAGAGATAGAAGATACTTGTTATGTTACAGAAGGTTATGAATCCTATAAAGCTTTCAGCAAGGTTTTGTTATGTTAGGATCAGCTAACCTTATTCTAGATTTTGGAAAGCTGGGGAATGACATGGAAAGCTATTGGCATCTGATCAATGCTAATAAAAAGGGTTCAGAGATTTTGTTTCAGATACAGGTATTGATAACTGAACATCAGATTTATGAAGGAAGACGTTCCACATTTCACAAAGTCTGATATATTTGAAGAATACTGGATACTAGTGTTAAGTCATCCAGGGGGTGATGAAACATGAAAGACTTATTTTCAGCCATATGTGAAAGAATGCAGAGACATACCTACATGTATTCCTATTTCAGGTATTCCTATATTTCCTTTGTCAGGTTCTCTTTATGTTCCAGCTTTGTAAGAAGAAGGAAGAAGAAGAATATTTAGAGAAAGTTCTTGTTAGGATGTTCCTGTTCAGGAGAAGGTTCCAGAATTCTATTTGAAGAGAAGTTTGATATTTCAGAAAGGTATATTTCAGACGTGCGCACATATATGTTTATACCAAGTTCTGAAGGAAAGAGGTATGAAGGATTTAAAGGATGAAGACATGATGACGTCATAGATTTTTTGACTCATATTTCAGTTGATTGCAATTGAGATGAGTTGACATGACTTGAGTACAGTCATAGATGAACCAGTAGTGTTCATAATGCACTAAGTTGTGAGTTGAGAGTCACAGGTTCCAGGATTCAGTTCCTGATTTTGTTTAGTGTATTTACATGACGCAGCAGAAGTACGTTGAGAAACCTTTTTTGGAAGGTAAATGCAAATATATGGATCCTAGTGTATGTTTTCACGTTTTTGAAGACAGGAGATAGCAGGTTCAGAAACAGTTCATGCTATATTTGTTGTCAAGCAGTGATTGCTTGATGAGTACACTATTGGATATCTAGTTTGCATATTTTCTCAAGTATTATGGTTCATATTCAGCAAGTTCAGGTTTTTTGAAGGAAAGTCAATTTCAGTTTTGAAGAAGACTTTTTCTGAAGTATCGGAAGTACAAGCTTGAAGCTTGTGGTAATTTGCATATTATAAAGTTTGCAGATTCAGTTCAGATTGTACCAATATGACATTGCAGGGGGGATTGTTGGAAAACAATGTCTCATTGGTTGGAAAGTGGTCAAAACTTGTCAATCTTACTCAGAGAATACAACAAGTATAGAATCTCTAAACACTTTCTCTACAAGAAAATGACGACGGACGCAACCAGCATCTATAGAGCTCGCTTCTATGTCTTATAGAATAAAAGAGCGTGGGCGTTGTGGTTATCACACAAGACCTCCAAGGTAGGGACCCGAGTTCGAATCCCTGAGACGCAGCAGCGCGCGAAGACTTTTTGTCATCAATTAATTATCATGCTTTTCATGAAAGCACAAACGGACAGCGGACGGCATTTTCAGATTCATTGCGATCGTATGCTTTATTTGCTTGTGTTGTAGCGATCGTAGAAGCTTTATGCTTTTGAAAGAGCTTTTGGAGACTAATATAAAACTATATAAGAAGTACTTTGGGTCACTTCTATGTATCCTTCACCTAGTATTCAACACAAGCTTGGAGCTTCGACCTCAATAGAGGCGGGGTTTCTTCTAGCACATGGGGCAGCCATGGTGCTAACTTGAAGCATGTTGAGGAGCAGCTATGGAGTTCTTCTTAATGATTCTTCTTGGAGAAGATGAAGGGTGTGCTCACACACTAGCTCATGGAGAGGAGGTTATCTCTTGTTCATGGCAAGAAGACTTGGTCATTAGCAGCTTGATGGTGAGGATCGGCCATCTACATGGTGTATTTGAAGATTATCTTCTACAGGAAGATATCAGGTTGAAGATTGTCTTCTACAAGAAGATGTCGGGCTACTTCAAAGACATTGGATGGTGGTTAACATAAGATTCACATCTTATGTTAAGTATTCAGGTACAAGAGAAACAGTACGTATATGCTTTATGCATATTTGATGAGGTGTTTAAGAAGGTGTGTTCACATGAGTTTGAGGATTTCCGTTCACACTGATCCTTCCTCTTTCAATCACTCATATTCACTCTTCTATAACCTATAAGGTCACACATCTCATGTATATTCAGATTACTGCCCACACATCTGAATATGTTTGTTACATTGTACATTCACTCATTCATCTATTTCTCATCACATAGAGTGGTTGAGAGTTTTGCTCCCACATTGTACATTGAACATTGGTATATATGATACTATGAGTAAGCGCTGGCTTACGTAACACCTTACACATGATGTCTATTCTTTCTCTATCTTTATCTCATCATTTGTATGATTAAGTTGTGGTATGTTCATGTTTTGTCAATATGGAAGATTGTTGGAATTAATGTTGTACATGACTGGAACTATGGAACCATGGACCTTTGACATGAGCCTAAGGGCCTACCTCACTTCCAACACACCTTCCTTATTGTTGTCTATGCATGATGAAGCATAATGTTGATTCTTCTATTACATTGGTTCTTCCATTGATTAAAAAAGAAGATGGTGTAGCGATGTTGATGCTCGACTCCATCTTTTGCATGAACGAAGTTCCAAGCATGCTTGATTTTCCAAGAATGCTCGACACATATTCAAAAAATGACAAAATATGTCTTTGATGAGCATTTACAAACCATGTATATGGGAAGATACATGCAAAGCACATAAAGTTCAAATTTGCACAAACTTCAAGGCAAAGATTCACTTTAAATAACTTCCCACAAACTTTATAGAATTTTTAAAAATAATGGAAATCTAATATATCATTGTGAGATAGTTTTAAATGAGCCACCATGGCCATTTTAGAGATGAGTTGACAAGTTATACTTGCTTAGTATACATAGTCTATTTTTCAGCCTTTTTGGGCCTAGTAAGAAGAAAATTGAATTCGTAATATTTGGTTGCATGAAGTAAGCTAGATCCAAAAGCATAAAAAGTGTGCTATAAGAAAATAACAACACAACGGAATAGACCACTAGATAGAGGTGACAGTGAAATGCAACAAAGATAGACGCATACTAAGAGATAGAGAACTCAAAATCTCAAATTGCCAAGAGTAATGCAGCTACAACGATGGTGATGTCTACTCATGTGCTCCCAATGTGGACCTTAGATGGCAATCTTGATAGACTCGAGATGAAGGTCTTACTAGTGTGCAATGCTATGTAAAGCTACACATGGGCCATGATTATACAGCTTTTACAAGGGGAGTCAGTATAAATAAACATTGTCGTGAGATACAAAATAGTCTGCAAAATATACAAGCTGACAATATCTCCATGACTAGAAGTCCTACCATTTCAACCCTACGAACCGGGGGGATAGGCCCCCTGAATCTTGCAAAAGGGGGCAAGCCCCCCTCTGTAGTCCTCCCATTAAGCTTCTATGGGGAAACCATGTGGATGTCATTGTATTCCTATGTGCCATAGGATCCTCCTCAATCATATTGCTTCACATGTTATGACGTGCTACTTTGTACTCAGCTTCAGTAGAAGATAATGCTACAATCGATTGCTTCTTACTCATCCAAGAGAAAATCACTGATCCTCAAGAAAAGCGATATCCAAAATCTGATTTTCTCATATCAATATCTCTTGCCCAATCTGAATTACAATATCCAACTAGAAATGATCCTTCTTCATAGAGAATACCATAATTTGTGGTCCCTTCAACATACTTGAGTATCTGCATGCTTGCCTTCTAATGAGTTTGGCAAGGCTTATTAGAGAACGCGCTTACTACTCCAATAGATGAGATATTTGGTTTGCTATTGCACAAGTAGATGAGACTTCCAACAAATTTCCTTTATCATCCAATATCCACTGGCAGTGAAGTATCTTCAATAGATAATTTTGCATTGACCTCCATAGGTGTAGAAATTTCCTTGCGATCTTCCATGTCAAATGCCTTCAAAATCTGTCTGGCATACTTCTTTTTGATCGATGAAAATATTCTCTGGTTCATGCCAAACTTCAAGTCCTAAGCAATAATGCATTAGGCCCAAGTCTGTCATTTTGGATTTTGAATTTAGGGCATCTTTCATTTGTTGAAGAAGAGCATCATCATTTCTTGCAATCACATGGTCATCTACATAGAGTGCAAGCATAATTGTCTTCCCTACTCTATTTAGAACATAGCATCAAAAGCACATCTTTTTAATATAAAGGAAGTTCGGCATTAGCCTACTCTCCCAGACTTAGAGTTAAATAAAGAAAAGTACAAGAGAAGGGGACTAGTGCCCACGGGATCCCCCAAATCCCACAAAGCAGGGGAAGCTTTTACAGAGCTTAGATGGCGTTACAAAGAAGGTTAATCACCCTCTCATCACCCTCATGTGGGCCCACTTGGGTTTAAGCTTGTTATTGATCACCAAGAGTACTTGATGATGCCTGAAGGGGGAGGAAGGGGGGGGGGGGGGGGGGGGGGGGGGAGGGGGGGGGTTCTTACAATTAACGATCCTTTTGCCAAAGAGGAACAACGATTTCTCAATTGACCACTCTTTGGGGGAGTTTCCGAAGTTAAAAGCACATCTTTCCCTCCAGATTTTCCATAGAACCTCCCCTTTGATGGCGTTCCAGAGAGTCGCGGAGCAGCCGATCGCTTCTCCCAAAAGGGCTTGCTTCCAACTGAGATGTTTTTGAAGTCTAAGTTTCTTTCCAACGGTCTACCAGAGTCTGTTGGAGTTGGGGCAGGTAAAGAAGATGTGTGGAACATCTTCAATAGGCAGGTAGCAGCGTTTGCACCAGGGAGGAATCCCACAAAATTTGCTAGCCTTAAGGTTGGTCCAAATTCCATAATGAAGAATCTGCCATAAAAGGATAGACTTTTTGATTTCTATGAGGGGGTGCCAGATAGCCATGAACATCATGTCCCACCAAAGCCGTGTCCATGACAGGCACCACCTCTTGTTGAGGTTAACCTGATAGTCAATCGTTTCTTTGATGTTCGGGATTTTTGATAGGCTATTCCCATTGTGCCATTTGAGACCAAGCGAGCTCAACGTGTCGTGTCCCATGAGAAGGCGAAGAGGCGCGACATCTGCTTTGCAAAGTGTTCCATTCTTCATACGAAATGTTGGCGCTAGGGTCAATATCCTCAAAATTGATCCATTGGTTGGTGTCTTGTTTCCAGAGATGCTTCCATTTTTTGAAGCCTTTGTTCCATAACTTCTTGGCATTTTGAATGTTTCAAGATTCCACACTCCGGATGCCATGGATCGGAAACTAGATAGAGTCATTTTGTCTGATACTGGCTGCCCACTTCTAGTCTTCACTTATTCTTGTGTAGCTTTTGACTTTATTCCAACTCTTCCATAGGGAGCACACAAGATTGGAGCCTTTCGGGAAGACGGAAAATCGAGGAAAACAACAAGGTCAAGATGTCAAGATTCTTCCAATTTGGGAAACCCATGAGAGCCAACTCGTTCTTATTTCTGAAGATCAACTTGGCCCACGAGGCCTCCCCATTGCACAAAACCTTAATCATCCATTTGGCCGCCAGTTTGTTAGCCATGCACCCAATGTCCAAGATACCAAGGCCCCCACTATCTCTATGGCTAGTGTAGATGGACCACTTGATTTAATGGCACCCCCCTCCTATTATCGTCGCCCGTCCAAAGGAAGTTTCTACAAATACTATCCAGTTTGGACAGATCTTGCTCTTTCGGTCTCCAACAAGAAAGGAAATAAATGGTAGAAGATAAGAGGAACGTGTTGATAACCATAGCACGACCAGGGCGATTGATTTGCATACCTCTCCAATGGTTAAGCTTGTTTTAGAGTTTGGCTAGCACCCAGTTCCACCGATGTTCCATAGAGACACCAAACCCCAAGGGAATCCCAAGAAGCCGAAAAATTTGGCCTTGCGGAATGATTTGACAACCATTATTGATGAGAAGGTCGGCTGTGTCCCAACAATAGCTCTGAAGGTGGTCTTAGAGTGGTTGATTGTGGACCCAGAGGCTTCACAAAAAGTATCTAGTCACCTCCAGAACATCTCCAGGTTGGTACTATCATTGTGAACAAATGCATTCATATCATCGGCAAAAAGTCTCATGGTGATCTACCCATGGTCATGAGGCAAACGGAGACCTTTGATATTACTAGCTTCCACCTGATGCTCCACCAGCGTGCTAAGCCCTTCCGTGGCAATGGCAAAGAGAAGGGGAGCCAATGGGCACCCTTGTTTGATAGATCTTCTAAGTTTGATCACCTTCGAAAGTTTGCCATTAATGTTAATTTGGGTCGATGCGTTTTCGAGAAGGGTCACGATCATCTTGGTGAATTTTAGACTACATCCAAGATCCTGAAGCGACTGTAGAATATAGTCCCATTCCAGCCTATCGTAGGCTTTATCAAAGTCGATCTTGAGGAAGACCACATCTTGTTTAGACTCATTTGCAAAGTCAAGACCTTCCCAGATATCTATAATGGTTTCCGAAATTGACTTGCCTTTGATGAAACCTCTTTGGTCCTCGCTTAACCACGCTCTCAAATGGCTAGAGATTTTGTTGGCAATGACTTTGGCAATGATCTTGTATCCCATTTGGAGCATCGTGATAGGACGCCAATTATCTATTCTGTTCTTTTCCCCTTTTTTGTGTATTAACTTGATAATGCCATTGTTGAGACAAGATGGAAGCACACCAAACTTGAGCGCCTCTTGCCAAACTAGACGAAGCAGGGTGGCAACCACCAACTTGAAGGATTTAAAGAACTCATTAGTGAGTCTGTCGGGTCCCGAGCTTTTACCAAAAGGGAGGGCATCAATGACATCAGTGATTTCTGCTTCTGAGATAGGGGCATCAAGTAGGGAACGAAGGTTGAGTGGTATCTTGTGGGGGGAAACCCTAGATATGGCTGCCATGCAGTCCCTTCTATGGTGGGAGAGGGGGTTCGAGGTCCCCAAGAGTCTCGTGAAGTGCCCTTCAATGATCCCAAAATTATCTTCTTCCGTATTGCATACATTGCCATTTGAGTCTAGCAATAAGGGGATCGATTCTCTGTTATGTTTCCTTTTAAGGATACGGCATATCTCTTTGGTGGGTTTTTTAGCTTTGCCAGCCCACCACTCCTCCAAGAAAATTTGCAAATTTCTTCTTTGTATTTCTTCCTCGTATCTCAGCAGTGCTCTGATTTTTCGAAGACCTTTCTGGGATTGAGATTTTCCTTTGTTCACTTCCTCCTCAAGCCTCCAGAGTCTATGATATAGAGCTTCTTTACGAGCCCGCCACACAGTCTCAAACATCTTCGTGGATCTAATCATGATCTGTCGCGACTTATCGACTGCTCTTCTCCAGCACTTGGCTGGGGACAAGCTGAAGGCGAACACCTCCTTCCACACATCAGCAATTTCTTGATGGATGGAGGGGAGAGAGAAGGAGGGCGCACTAGCGTGGAACCAAGGAGCCTTACGGATCTTGGTGAAAGGTTGGAAAGGTATAAGGATCGGGTAGTGATCAGAGATGGTGAGGTTGATGCGTTGCGAGAGGGAAGGGAAGCCCCACTGATGAGTAAAAGTCTGAGAAATGTAGCATCTATCAAGTCGAGCTTTCCTCAGGTCCTTGCACGCTTGGAGATTTGACCAAGAAAAGCCATTCGAGTCTTTGAATTCGACCAAATCCAAGTGCAGTTTGGTTTTGTCCCACGATTCTTTCTCCCGACTATCGATGATCCCGTCCTTGCCCATCCATCTGTCCATAGGGTCCTCCACCATGTTGAAGTCTCCACAAATAAGCACATTGTGGGGGAGCGAGTCCAAGGAGGCCCAAGTGTTCAATCTCTCTAACTCCCTGTTAGGGGCATACAAAGAAACTAAAGTAAAACAAAAAAGAGCACCAAAAGAAGCAGCAATCCATCGATGGGATTCATCTTCAATGGAGTTCTCAAGCTTTTCAAACCAGAATCGATTAATTCCGATTACCATTCCACCGGACCCCCGCTGGTGCACCATTGAAATCCAAACATGGGTCGAGGAGACATGTCTAAGCCGTTTTTGGAGGTCTTCTCCATCAATTTTAATCTCTTGAATACATATAAATTCTGGGTTTAGGCTAATGTCGCGAAGCCATTGACCAATGATGGTCGCTCTTGAGGGGTCGGTTAGCCCTCTAGCATTTACCGAGATGATGATCATTGTCGTACTGAGCCCTCTTTGCGAGAGGGAGCTTTGTCCTTTCTTTTCTTGGATTCATGTTTCTTTTTCGCTGGGATCGGATCCCGATTTAGTAATAAGTTCTTGTGGGGCTTTTCCAAGGTAGCTCCATAGGTTGTTTTCCTTTGCGGGATGCCTCGTGCTGGGAAGAACTGGGCACCGTTTTCGACATTGTTTCCGGAATAGTCGATCTGATGATGGAACTTTCACTATCCATGTTATCTTCGTTACTAGTAGTAAAGCCGTCTTATTTGCTTGTAGTGTAACCCTCCTGGGAGGTTTCTTTATTGTCAGGGATCTCTAGGGCTTTGTCGATGGCGTCCTCCTCAAGTTGGTTCCTACCTGGGTAGTCGAACTCATTGATCTCCTTTTCCAGATTGCAATACAAGTTGCTGGGAGGGGTGACTGGCATGTTGTTTCACTCAGAAGTCGCCCTAGGGCTTCTTTTCCTTCATCTTCTGACTTTGATGAACCCATCTGCATCAGCTTCTGGATTAAGGGGGCCCTTGACTTCCTCTTCCTTCGTCGAGTGAATCAATGCCCCTTTGTTGTCTTGAGCGTTTTTGGGGGCTTCTTGATTTCGCTTGCTTTTTTGTCTCAAAGGGCAATCTTTAATCATGTGACTTTGTTGGCTACAATGAAAGCACGCGTTGGGAAGGTTTTTGTAGGTGATGTCTTGCTCCCATACATTCCCTTCGCCCAAGTCCACTTTGATCTTCGATGGAAGCGGCATGCTGAGGTCAGCCTCGACACAGATTTGGGGGTGCCACCGAGCATTGAACGAGTGTCTTGCACCTTCATAAATGAGACCACCAATGTCCTCGCGTGAGGCCAACGGCTTGCCGATAGGAGAAACAATGTCCCACACGAAGTTGTACAAGAAGTACCGCAGGTTAGGAAGCTCAACCCAAAGAGGGTACCGGAGCGATTTCGATTTGTCGGCAGTAAAATCAGGGGACCATCTGAATAGGCACAGGTCGCCCGGCCGAGTTGCTAGGTACCGACACTTAGGGCTCGAAACGCCATCTCTTCATTTTCAAAGACTAGCAACATGTGACTTGCCGGTAAGAACTGACACTTACAAACAATTAGCCCACGGGGGAACCACTCGTTGCGAAGCCACTGTCGCACGGTTTCGAGCGGAGGCCTAGGGCCAAACATTTGGCCGACGAGACAAACTTTCTTGAGCTCTTCCTGAGTTGACAGAATTGCGGATCTACTGAGGGAGACTAGAGGGGGCACAAGATCCCCCCTCCAATAGAGAGGCCAGGTTATCGGTCTCCCCCGGAGGAGGGGGAATTGCTGATCTACTGAGGGAGACTAGAGGGGGTTCAGGACCCTGGGAGGCCTCAAGGGAGGCACAAGATCCCCCCTCCAATAGAGAGGCCAGGTTATCGGTCTCCCCCGGAGGAGGGGCCAGGTTACTTCTCACAAGCGAGGGGGATGCCAAATCCATGACAAGGGCCCGACAAAAACCAATTGATAACACTTAATGCTTAAAGAAAAGTTACTCACTTTCTCGGAAAATGGACACATTCACGACTAAGCCTTCCCCACTCTAAGCTCTGCAAATACGAATACTAACCTTTTTACTTTACTCTCTTCTTTTTTCGTTTTACTACTTTTTTTTTTCTTTTTTTCTTTCTTTTTTTCTTTCTTTTTTTCTTTCTTTCTTTTCTCTTTTTTTCTTTAAAAAGACACTTAAAATCTTTTACGAACGATAAATTCTTAGCCTCTTGACCCTTCACGCTAAGAGCCCTGCCATGCTGGAGTCAGGAAGTGGGGTCTTTGCTTTTCTTTTCCTCGAATGCTTTTCTGAGTTCTCACTTTAACTATTTCTTTCTTTGTCCACGTCCTGTAGGACAGTTGGTTGAGCTTTGGCCTCTTGAGGCGGAGGTCCAAGGTTCAAGTCCCAGGCTGGACATGTTATGGCTTAGGCCAGTTAAACCCAGTTGTAACCATGTCTCTCATTTGTAACCTTGTCTAACCCCTGCTTTGTGGGATACGGGGGGTCCCGCGGGTGCTATGCCCATTCACTTGTACAGTTGCAATTTCAAAGTTAAAGTCCAGGGGAGTAGGCTTCGGCTGAACCTCCATTTAAAAAAAAAAAAAAACTATTTCTTTCTTTTATATCTTATATTTAAATTGCATACCGTTATGAAGTTTTCAAGCTGTCAATCGCAAGAGAGAGAACAGTGTGAGAAGTCAATTCAATGAAGAGCTCGTGCCACGAGGAATGCTTCACGCATTAACCAAAAACCCATCAGTCACGATAGAGGGAAGGTTGTCAATCGCGGGCCAGCAGCACGATGGACAGCGCGTCTATCGCGGTTCATATCTATCGTGACTGATGAGAGGAGCGTGCGCCTTTAAGCCGACAGTCTCGACTGATAGGATGGCAACGCGTCTATCGCGACTGAGAGGAGCATGTCAATCGCCCCTAAGCCGACAGTCGTGACGGTTAGGAAGTGTCTATCGCCTATAAGCTGACAATTGCACCTCTAGACCTCGCCGTTGAACAGAAGGTGCTGCTGCAAATGGTGACGATGGAAGCTGCTGCTGCAAATGGTGACGACGGAAGTTGCGCGATGGACAGCCCAGCCTTCTAAAACGATGTCGCTGCTTCATCTCCTCTATAACATTCCATCAGTACTCTTCATGTTTCTTCCATCACGTTAAGTTCTTGCAATGGAAAACGCGAAGGTCCCTTCTCGTCGCAGCGCCATGGAAGCCGACACAGCCATTCTCCATCTGAGCTTCTCAAGTTGCATCTAAGCTAAAAGCGCATCTTTTAAAACCCAGATCCAAGAAATACTTATGTATGTGATTGTACCATGCTCTAGGGCTTGTTTCAACCCATACAATGCCTTCTTCAGCTTACATACCTTGTTCTCTAAATGGGAAGCCTCAAACCTCGGTGGCTAAGACATATATACCTCTTTCTCAAGGTCTCCATTTAGGAATGCTGATTTGGCATCCATGTGATAGACTGGCCATCGTTTATGCGCATCCATAGCTAGTACTACTCGGATAGTAGTCATCCTTGTAATCGAGGAAAATTATTCACAAAATTCAATCCCCTCAACTTGTGAGTAGCCCTGTGAAACAAGTCTGGCTTTGCACTTTTTCAGAGTACCATGAGTCTTGTACTTAAGCTTCTAGACCCATTTGATGCCAATGACTTTATGCTTAGGGGTCGATACACTAGCTCCCAAGTTCCATACTTCATGATATTGTTGTATTTTGTTTACATGGCAGCCCCCCAATTGGGATTGTGGAATTCCTCTTCCACATTGGTTAGTTCCTTTGCTTGTTCTTGAATGAGCTCAGCCATCAAGGCTATATTTACAATAAGGGCACTTGCCCATCTCTATTCCTCTATTCTCTGTGATCGCCTCGGTCCATCTACAACCTGTTCCAATGACTGTGGGATGGGGTTTGCATAATCATAGAGCTGCCTCACCTAACGTGGCAATGGCTTTTTTGCTTGGGTGACAACAAGTTGGTGACTCTTAGACTCATCCTCTGAAGATGATGCTTCCATCTCTTGTGTAGAAGGGATAGCTCTTGGGCCAGGTTCATTGTGGATTGCCCCTTTGCCTGATGATAAAGTGGAAGCTCTCTTTTCCTCTTCCACTCCATGGGTTGCTCCTTAAACACCACATCGCAACTCTCCATGATACCTCATGCTCATAAAGCTTCTAAGCCTTCTTATCTTCACTATATAGCACTTCGGAGTCAATAGATACAAAATTTGAGTGGCTGCAAAACTTTATGCTCAAACATATGGAGTAGGCTTCAACAAAGCTTTCCACCTTGTTGGTAAGAGAACAGCTGCAACAACATCAGTGGCTGCTAAAAGATAATGGAATTTACCTAGTCGATATTGTTCTAAATTGATGTGAAGAATGCCTTCATATAAGGAGGTTATTCAAAGTATACATGGTGCAACAGAAGCTATAAGCATATCTAGATTTCCTCCATTATATATGCAAAACATAAAATGATTCAAATCAGATTAAATGAGCGCCTAAGAGCATGGTCAAGCATGTTCCATTCATACTTGTAGAGTATTGGCTTTGGAGTAGGGAAGTTAAAGCACAGTTTATATTTCAAGAAAACACTTAGAACATGGTCATACTTGTTGTTCATGTGGATAACTTTATCACAAAAAGAGGTAATAATATAGACATTAATGTGCTAGTAAACTTTGAATTCAATAGGTGTGGTTCATGAGAGTCTGAGTGATTCCTTAGCATCAAGAAAGTGAGAAACTTACATCCATGAATTGCAGAAGTGAGAACAAGAGCACAAGGAGGTGCATACTCTTCATCTCTTCACAGAACACCATGCAATTTAGTGTTTCTCCCTCCATGAACATCAAGCAATGGAGGAATATATTATCTTTTGGTTTTAAGATGGAGAAACATGACATTTACTATCTGAATTCTGACTCTGCAGTGTGAACTCAATCTAACACTGAAGAATATGCCTCGATATGTAGTAGGAAGAAGTTCGTTTCGCACCATCCTCATGACAAACAATGGAGAACATGAAGAGACTGTGTTACCTTATGTGGAGCCCCTCACTCTCGTACTATAATTTTTCACCATAATTTGTAGCAAGATACCATAAAATTGTATCAGATTTGAGCCTGATGGGATTTTGGACCCCGCACTTCAACAGTCACATGAGGTAACATATGCCAGCTGAAACCTACATGTACATTGCAGAGTTGAATTGTTATCACTTACAAACTGTGGACTAACACCAATCTGCTGCTAAAAGATTATAATGAGAGGTCCTACTGTCAATCTTCACCTCAGTAGTGTCAACTGGACACCCCATTCATTTTAAGTGCCATGCTCTTCCTCTGGGAATGGCAGTGCTTCTCTATGCCTCAACAGAATTACAACATGAGTTTAATGTGTCAATAAAGTGGAATAGAAGAACATAGAGAGCATCCTGGGCTCACAGAAGAGGTTCTCAGTGCACCCTTCAGATTGTTTTTCTAGGGAAGTTCATCATTGAGATCTACTCTTCCGTTAAGTTTGAATTAATTAAAAGTTACAAGTGAAGGCGGGCATAGCACCCATGGGACCCCCCATATCCCACAGAGCAGGTGTTAAACACCTGGCACTTGCCAAAATACAGAGCCTAAAGGCCTGCTAAGGTAGAGTTGGGGAAGGAATTGCTGTACGGCCGAATGAAGTAACTGATTTGAACTTGCCCAATGGCACAAGTGGTTTTTGAACAGGCCAGCAACGGTTTGAACAGCCCAAAAACATACATGTTCATCTCAGCACAAGAGTGTTGAGGGGTGTCCATGGCAACGAGCAGGGGTTGAACTCTCCCTGCCTAAAACGCAGAGGCACCAACCAACTATGCCAAATGCGCTTCATACAATTGCAAAAGCCTGTCTGTCTTGTGTTGTGAATCCTTCATGTAGCTGCAAACACATGGACACATACACTGCATATGACTATTTGTCTGCCTTGTGTTGCGCATTCTTCATGTAGCTGCAAAAGCCTGTCTGTCTGTCTTGTGTTCTGCATTCTTCATGTAGCTGCAAACAACATGGACACATACAGTGCATATGACTATCTTGTGAAATATTACTACTCGTAAAGCTATGGCAGATGAGTCAGGCTAATTCCGAGCTAGCTGCAGTTGAAACTGCAAGAGCATATGCTTGTAGATACACCATCCGATCACCCAAGTTTACGCCCTAGAGAAAGGCTATATGGCTTCCGCAAGGAATGCACTATCCTTCAACAAACGCGTCAACACTTCTCCCGGAAGCGCAGTGCAGATCTCTATGTCTCCTTTAGCAGATCCTGGTCTCCCTCCAAACAGGACCAGCTCACCATCTCCATGTACCTTAACAGCTCGAACTGCTGATGGCTTTCCCCAGCCAAAATCCACCTGATAAGCAGGGAACCAGGGAGAACTAGCCACATTGTGGCCCTTCCCCAGGGGCCGTGGTCTGGAAATGGCACCTCTCATACTATTATTGTGTGTTTCCATCCAATGCATGAAGCTAACAAGATAGTTCTCTTGTTTCATGTTGGTGACGGCATCATGGATTCGGCGCGCTGTCTTGCCCAAGGGCTCTCTGCAGATTGCACCTACCGTGCTCATGATGACATCGAACACGACAACATTCCCGAAATAGGATGCAGGAATAGGAGGTACCACTCGGGAACGGCAATTAACAGGCAAATAAAAGTAGGTGGGATCCGACATCGGATTCCGTCTGGCCACGGCAACTCTCTGCCAAAAGTGAGCGCAGATAACCTCGAAGGAAGTGTATCCCTCACCACCAGCATCAGCTTTAAGCCTTTGGACCGCCGAAGAAGGCAGATGAAACAGACATTGAACCAACGCGTCAGAATTGAGATCAATGTTGTTCCTTCCGGAAGGACTGGAAGAAGCTCCTTGTAATTCATTAGCCCTGAGAGTAGAATTTCTGGAAGGGGTATTGGGGTTCATAGAACCACACGAGGCATCTGTAGGTTCATCGTTCTTGTCATCGGATTTTGCTGACCAATTCCCGCCCTTATCTTCATCCGTCGTAGCATCTTCCGCACCACCATCTACGGAAGA
The DNA here is from genome assembly GCA_020310875.1 of Ceratopteris richardii. Classification (NCBI taxonomy): domain Eukaryota; kingdom Viridiplantae; phylum Streptophyta; class Polypodiopsida; order Polypodiales; family Pteridaceae; genus Ceratopteris; species Ceratopteris richardii. Next base: position 97,589,801 of record CM035432.1, read on the forward strand.
GCTTATCCTCGCTTCTGCAAGATCTTCTTCTTTGATCTCCAACTTCAAGCTCCAAATGGCTTTTTCTGGAGAAGGTTCAGGCACAGCTAACCTCTTTCTGTTATGTAAAGGCGGCGTACTCAATGGCACTCCTCTTGAGTACTCTCCCCATGAGACCAAGAAGTTCCAAAGGGACTGCCCATCCGCAACTAGATGACTATGTGTGATCCCGAGCGCAAGGCCTCCATCAGAGAACACTGTCGCCTATGACAAAACAAGTAATCGTCTCTCTCTCTCTCTCTCTCTCTCTCTCTCTCTCTCTCTCTCTCTCTCTCTCTCTCTCTCTCTCTCTCTCTCTCTCTCTCTCTCTCTCTCTCTCTCTCTCTCTCTCTCTCTCTCTCTCTCTCTCTCTCTCTCTCTCTCTCTCTCTCTCTCTCTCTCTCTCTCTGTCTCTCTCTCTCTGTGTGTGGTACACACATTTCCTTACCTGCACTGAGAGAAGAGGGCTGGAATAGAAGCAATCTCCAGAGTGGTCATAGTGCTGACATAGCTGCTCAAAAAACGGCTTCATTCGGAAACGCTCCCCGGAGAACTCAGAAAGGGGCGCGTCAACATAGGCTTCAACAAACTCAACCCCTGCATGACACAAGTCAATGTAGAGCCTAGAGGAAGGATCGTTACCTCTAGCAATGCGGCCACACCATGGATAATACTCTGTCAAGCAAAATGCGAGGCTGCTCTTTAGCTTCTTAATCACTGACCCTGCGCATCCAGGCATCTCCGATCCCGTGCCACTACCCTGCTGTCGCTCCTCATTGCCATCAATGGAGGCGATATCTATTGCATTTCTGTAGAAAAGAAGGCGCTCATTGTAGCGAGTGAGCTCCCACATAATGTCCAGACAGGACAAGAAGAAGCCCTCCGTGGGCATAGTGGCCGTGGCGCCGGCCGCCATTACCATCTCCTTGGAAATAATGCTGATATGAGGAGCCTGCTCCATGACTGCTAATACTTCGTTGTGTCTAGTTTGAGCTCGTCCCACAGCTTGGCGACTGAAGGTCTCATGTCAAAAACCCCATCATTATCTTTTTGCTACGAAGAGAACATGAAAGCCAAGACAAAGGAAACACGAGATTCACGAATATCTCGATTCACAATGGGTGGATGTGTGTTGTTCATAAAATAGCTATTGTTTCTCTATATATTTATACGTTTGCATATGCATACAAGATAACTTGTTTTTTAATTTTCTTATTAATTTTTATAAGAGGAAGTTCTACCGAATCTTAATCTCATTTGGTTGAATACATTGAAACAATAACTCTACAAGTGAATGTACGTAATATTGATGGGACTCCTCGTATCCCACAAAGTAGGGGTTAGATTGCCCGAAGACAGCATTCTAAAAGAACTGTTCAAAGGCAATTGGTTTGATAGCTAGTTTTTACACTAACCTAAGGCCCACAACTATCCTGGCATTGGGAGAGGTTGAACCCTCGCCCCCATTTCAAGAGGCAAAAGGCTCAATAAGGCATGGACAAGTAACTTGTTCAATGTGTACTCATTAACATCCAAGTGCATGACCTCTTGGACTCCTAAGGTAGATGAATCTACTCTAATTCATGGAAATAAGAAATCTAGACAAAATACAGTTGCTCGGTATATGGAGGACTAGAACCACAAACTTGGGAGCCAAGGTACTTAGTTCTACCCATTGCTCTCTTACCACTCGAGTTAAATACCCTTTGGATTTTGGCTGGAGCTCAATAGACACAAAAATTTGATTTGAAAAACACATGTTCTAGTAATGATATTATCTAAAATTGGAAGTGTATTTGTACTCTCTCAACAGGGTTGGATTTTTTGAAAGACAAACAAACACATCCAAAGAACCTCCTTTATCCTCCACTTTCAAGGTCCACAACAAGTCATCATCGAGTTTTGAATCTTGAACCTTTAGTAAAGAGGACTAAGATGTTACCACTATACCATGTTGCTTGTGGTACACAGGACTAAGATGTTACCACTACACCATGTGGCCTTTACCTCATGCACCATATTTGACACCATGGTAAAATGATCATTTATAGCTATGGTAAATGAGCTTTGGTATTTGTACTCTCTAATTAGGGTTGGAATTTTTGAAAAACAACAAACAAAAACAAAGAACCTCCTTTTATCCTCCATTTTCAATGTTCACATCAACTCATCATCGAGTCCACAATCTTGAACATTCATTACACAGGTCAAAGATGTTACCACTACACCATGTGGCCTTGACCTCATGCGCCATATTTGACACCATGGAAAAATGTTCATTTACAGCTATGGTCTTTGTCTTTGTCATATTCAATGAACCAATCGCATGAATAACATCTTGCTATTGAGAAACTCACTTTTTTGCAATTTTAGAATAAGAACGTGGACCTTTGAGAATGTGCAACGAACAAATCATTAAAAAGTTATAATATACCATAAATATATGTAAAATTTTTCATACATCTCTATCTATATACATTTAATGGATTTCATATTTATGAGCATAATTTACACTTAGACATGTGTGTTATGCACCTTTATTCTCTATTTTCTTTATTTCGGTTAGTCACTTATATGAGAGCAGATGTTAGGCATTCCTTGGTGAGCATCATTTTCAGCTATAGTTTGGATGGCTTATGCTTGTCAGGGGTGTTAAATTTGGGCGCAAATATCCATTGTAGGTACTCCGTGTGAGAGATAGTCTTGTCTCAGTGTTATTTGAGCCTTATCTGAGGTGTGAGACTCATCATGTCTCATTTTGTCTACATTATAGATAAGTCTACTAACATTCATGATGCTCATATCTTGTAGGATTCAGATGCTCAGATGGATGCACATATATTATGTAGAGCATGATGCTTATGTAGAGCATGGTTTCATTGATCATATGGATGCTCATGTAGAGAACACTTTTGATGATAATTTGGATGCTTTATAGCACGATGTGGATGCTCATGTAGAGCATAAAAATTATGCTCGATCAAAGCTTAGTTATCATATAGATCTTGGTGTTGATGTTGTACAATTAGCTCATGTGGAGCATGATGATACACTTGATGTGGTAGAGCATAATAGTTTTTATGGTACATGGTGTGTGGTAGTGGATCATGCTAGATGTCCACATGGATATGTCAAGAAATTTTTGTTTTTTATGATAGTGATTTGGATGCCTTGGATAGATACATGGTTAACGTGGTTAGGTTGGCCAAGATAGAACTAGTTTTGTTAGCATTTGGGATTCTGATGTATAAATTGTTATGTTCGAGACCAGACATTGTAGTTTCTATCAGAGGATTTGTGATTGGAATTGTCAATCATTCGACGATTGACACAAGCATAGAATGAGTGGGAGCTTTCCAAAAAGTACATCAATCTTTGCATCATTCAGATGTGAGCTCAAAGCTTGCCGATATGAGTCTAGAGAAATTTGATGTGCATGGATACACCTTGTTTAGGGCAGTTGTAGGCTGATTGATTGGGGTTGAGATCTTGACTCTTTTTGTACATTAGTGTATAATCCTACATCATTCTTTGTATATGTTTCCACTTATGGTCACATTGACCCCTATGTTCATATACATATATCTTTTATAGAGCATTGTCTCGTAAGATCATTATGTGGTTTTTGAGACTCCCATGCAAATATGCATGTCTTCTCTCTCTCTCTCTCTCTCTCTCTCTCTCTCTCTCTCTCTCTCTCTCTCTCTCTCTCTCTCTCTCTCTCTCTCTCTCTCCTTGCTCTTCTTGTTCAGTCCACCAAAGCCCTTCATGCACATTTTGAGTCTTCACATCATTTTTCGAAAGGCTACATACTTGTGCTTGATTTGAGGAGTTTCTTTTATTGAAATCATCACTCATGTATTGCACAACAAAAAACTTTCCATTTGGTTGCCCATGGCCCAAACATTTGAATATCTACATATTTAACAAAGTTACCTTGGCCACTCTTCTTAGAATTCTTTTACGTGTATATCCACCTAACTCAAGGGAAATATCCAAATGTAAAAAGGGTCACTCAAAGATCTTATGAAGATACAAGATCAATCTCAAGTCACATGGGGTTTATTTCTACCACTGTAAATACTCAAGGGCATTTGACCCTCCTTTGGCACTAAGTTCCCATCATTTTACTCCCTTAATAATGGGTTATTTTGTAATCTACACGGGTACTCTAACCCTCATTGTAACAAACCTATTGGCCCTCCTTGAATTTCAATCCTTCATCAAAGCATTATTTTTGTATTTTCCCAAGGATTTTAGCTCTCACTTTTGGCACAAATTAGCACAAAGTGCCTTACAACCATTGTAACTTAAAGCATTACAAGAAGGATTGTGTGTGTGTGATTGGGAAGGTGAATATAAGCCACCCAAAGTCTCAAGTTCACATTGGGATACTCTAAGGCCCCATTCTTTGGCGTCAACTCCAACTATTTTTTTTCAAGTGTGGTTTCCAAATTTCTTTATGTTTCAAGGCTATAAAATGTCTATCATTTTCAACGTGACTTCATCAAGCATGTTGTATTTACCATCGTTCGTTTCTGTGTTCATTCCAAAAGAGGAACAATTGAATGGCTCAAATTATAACTTGTGGAAGGAGAGTATCAAAGTTTATTTGTATAAAAACCTCTTGTATGAAGTTATAGAGGCCAAGGATAGTGGCCCTGCTACATGAAATGTATGGAATGTTAAAGATAAGCAAGCCTAGGACAACTTTTTTTAGCATGCAATGAGTTAAGAAAAGGGCACATTACCTCTCTTAAAAATTCTCATGAAAGTTGGAAGATACTTCAAGACCTGTATGAATATAAGACTCTATAAAAAATTTTCCCTAGAAGCCAAATTTCATAACCGGGCAATTAGTTCCTAGGAACCTATCACTAAAGTCATTTCTACTTTTGAAGACTATCAATGCAAGCTCACATTATGTGATCGCATACAGTTTAGCCAACTTCTAGAGTGCATGTGCTTCAACGTGTTGACTGTGCTAATTCATCAAAGTGGCATTGGCATTATCATGTGTTTTCTCCCAAGTTGATTGTGTGTCTACTACAATTTACATCCTTACGTTTAGGTGAAAAGGATCTAGAGTCATCACTCAATTTCATGAGCCTTCATGTATCCAAGTGAAATAGTAATTATTGTTCTGAATGTAAAGGAGTCCCACAACAATGTGTGTGAAGCTTCCCATGTTTGGAGACTAGCATTGTAGACCAATCATGGGTCTAAATTTTGCTATTCATTCCAACATTTAATGGTCCTAGAAGGAGAGATAAGTATCTTTCTTATGTTTAATAAAAGCCAAAAATATGACTAACAAATGTACATAAAAGCTCTTAGTGCTTTCTAATCATTCCTACACACATGTAGGACTAAGCATGAAATTTTCATTGTGTGCTTAATATATGAGAATTAGACACCCCCTTTATAGAAGGGAAAGACATTTTCCAAAATTTTCTCTTGTTTTTGTTTCTAAAGCTTCTCATAAAATGTTTTCTACAACAAAATGGAAAATACTTGCATCAGAACCACAAAGTGAAGAATGGATAGAGTCAACATCAATCTACACAACAAAGCAATTTTATAAGCCATCACTCAATCCCTTTGTACCATCCTCATTTGTATAGGGAAGGATTTGTACTACCCATAGTTTATTGAGGGAAGGATATCCCAACATTGTACCACCCTCTTTGTACATGGGAAGGAAACTATATACTTGTACCACCCTCGTTTAGTTGTAAGGAAAGGATAATACCAACAAAGAGCTACTTGTGTAATCAAGCTCAAAGGGGGGATTGTTGGCTATGTGCTTTGGCATGAAACTCCACTAAGAAAGGGGAAACCTTATCTTCATCATATCCTCTTTGTGATTGGTCAAAGATCTACCTCTCCTTGTATAAATAAGTGAATATAAGGCACAATTTCAAGTCTTATCTGTGGACATGTTTAGAGAGAAATACTCTCATTCTCTCTTTATCTCTCTTATCTTTTCCTCTCTGTGGCATCTATCCACTGAAGTCTCCCACTTTTATTTGTTTATGATTGCTCACAGCGATCACCTTGTTGCACTATGGCGTTATTTTTCACATTGTTCAAGAAAACATTCTTCACATGTAGTTGGTGAATCTTCCAGCTCTTTGAGGCTACAATTGGAATGATATTTCTTATTGTAATCATCCTTGCTATATTATTGAAAGCCTGCTCAAATTCAATGCGATAGTGTTGTGCAAAACCCTTGTCAACTAGCCTCATTTTATATTGCTTCCATCCTAATTCCTCTTTACCTTGTATACCCATTTATTGTGCATGACTTCATATCCTTGGTCAAAGGCACCAATGACCAAGTGTGGTTCTCCTTGAGTTTTTACTTCTTCTTGCATGGTTTGGTTCCATTCTTCATGCTTGCTTGCATCCTCAAAACAATTAAGCTTTTCACATGCAACTGCTTGACTCATGTATGCATAATGTTTTGCAATGAAAGAGTCATAAGCTAGCCTCTGAATTGGATACCTTTATCTTATTCAGCTTCTTCTCTCTTGAGGGGCTAGAATGAACCTTTTTCTTCTTAGTTTTGATGTCTTTACACCTGGAGTTTCTATCTTTTCAAATTCTCCTTCACTATCGCTATCCATCTCTACCAATGGATTGTCTTGATCATGTTGTTCCTCCTTGCATTTGCTTCTTGTAGAACTTTCTTCACTTGATTTAGGATTTCCTCTCAATCTACCTTTCCATGAGATGTGTGGATAAACTTTGATGTTGCCATTGAAGTTGAAGGACCAAAAATCTCCACACTTTCTTGTTCTTCTACATGTCTTCTTTTGGCATCATGTATGTCTTCAACATGCAAAGAATCGTTCACACCATACCATGGTAGTGATTCATAAAAGATATATCTAAACACCTTCATCTCTTTGCTTTTAGGATCATAGCATCTAAAACCCTTTTTCTCACTTGAATACCCAATAAATATACACCTTATTGCTTCAAGTTTATGTCTCAATTCATAAGGCATGTGCACATAACAAAGACAGTTCAAAATCTTGAGAGAAAATAGATCTAGTTTCATACCATACCATGCTTCATATATTGGACTTATAGCATGTACACTTCGATGGTTGTACTTGTTGCATCTATCCAATAGCAATTGGGCACATTCGTCTCGTTGAGCATCAATCTTGCCACTTTAGCTATGTGCCTGTTTTTCCTCTTTGCAACCCCATTTTGTTGGGGTTTATACATGCATGTATATTTCTTTTTTATGCCATTTTGACTCAAAATTTCAAAAAAAAACTTGGACAAATATTCTCCCCCTCCAAATGATCTATGAATCTTTATGTACCTATCCATGTCCTTTTTGAAAAGTGCTTTGAAAACTTTTAAGTGACTAAACACTTTAGCTTTTGACTTCATATAATATGACCATGTCATAATTGTATGATATCAATGAAGATTAAAAAATACCTAATCCCTCCCAATGAGTTCTCTTTGGTTGGTCCCCACATTGGTGTGAATGAAGTCCAATGGAAATATGATCCTTTTTGTACTCTTCTTAAATCAAAGCCTTCTCTTGCTTCCCAAATTTACATGCTTCATGTAAATGTTGCATACTTTGATAATGGAAATTTGGAAGACAACTTACCACACCCCTCACTTGCATATCCTTCAGTTTTTTAAGGTTTATGTGGTGAATCCTCTTGTGCCATAAATCAACTTGAGCTATTTGTTTGCTGCCAAATCTCAAATAGGCCATCTTTGATGAGGGTGGTCTTACCTCCATGGTGAATAACCTTTCTTCCATATTTCCTTTAACTACCAACTTGTAACATTTCCTTTGATCTTCCACAAAGCATCCTTTGTTGTTGAACTTGACCACATAACCCCCTTTCAACCATTTTTCCAACTGATACCTGATTCTTTGTGATTGTGGGCACATGTAACACATCTTTAAGACACCTTGCACAATGATTTTCATACAAAGGAATATCACCCATGTCTGTGATAATTTATGCTCCATGTCATCCCCTATTTCTAGATGCTCTCTATGCTTGGTTCATGCAAACTGCAAAGTGTTTCCCTATTGCAACTCATGTGATTTGAACATCCACCATCGATGTACCATGTGATGTCTATGCCTTATTTTGTACAACTCATTTGCATGATGGCCACGATTTTATTATTCTCTACTATATTTGAAGTATTTTCAAAGTTATCTTGATTCTTCTTGTAGCCTCCTTTGCTTTCTTTTGAGAAATAGTCCTTTGTAAAGTGGCCCGACTTGCCATAGTTGTAGCATTCCTTTGTGGAGTCCTTTACTTGAGGTAGACCTCCTCTTCCTCTCCCCCTTGCTCCATAGCTTTGACTAGAACCTTCTTTATCATTGCTTGATCTTGATCTACCTCTATCTTGTCTAGTGTTTTCACCTCTCTTTCCTTCACCTTTACATGTATACAATGTTGGAGTTAGACATCTGTTGAAGCACGCGAATAGCACAAGGAAGAAGAAGAAGAAGCTTGGAGCACAACACACAATATTGAATGTATTACTAGAGAATGTACAAAGATAAGTAGCCCATTAGGGCAATAGGCATATCACATAAAGACCAAGTACCATTCTTCATTATTGCATCATTCAGATTGCATAGCAGCCATCCAATTTTCTGAATTTTGTGCTTCATCAAACACAGGCTCATTCTCATCACAGAGACTAGATGCAGCCATAGAATAGCAATCTGATGCAAAAGAGGCACTATGAGAGCCTAATCGAGTACGATATGACAGAGGTGCATCTAATTTACTATCACGCAAGGTCTGCAGCAGTCATTTTGGCATAGTTCTTGCCTACTCAATATCAGCTCTCTCATCAATAAGTGTGCATTTGCATCAGAAATGGAATTATCTACATCATCACATGAAACCTGCGAAGGCCGAGAAGTTGCCTCATTGGGACCAGCACTAGACTATCCACCTGTAAAAAGAGGCAGCAAAGTATCATACGTGTCTTTGGAGCTAACAAATGTCTCCTTAGTACATGAAAGCAATGGCTAAATAGCACCTTCCACAAAAACAACATCACGGCTAACCAGAATGCATTTAGTATGTGGATGATACAGATGATAGCCTTTACTTTCAGAACTATACCCAACAAAAATACATTTTACTGCTTTATCATCCAATTTTTTGCGATGTTGTTCAGGCACTAATGCATATGCCAAACAACCAAAAACACGCAGATGAGCAACAGATGGCTTGCGGCCATGCCAAGCCTCATATGGAGTGATAGACTACAGCGCTTTAGTGGGACACCTGTTCAGTACATATGCTGCACACATGACAGCCTCAAGCTAGAAACTATGTGGCAAAGCCTGACTCTTGACCATACACCTCGCCATCTCCATGAGTGACATGTTCTTTCGTTCAGCAACTCCATTCTGTTGAGGTGTATACGACACTGTACACTGGTGTTTTATCCCATGTTCAGCCAAAAATGCACTAAAATCAGAAGACATATACCCCCCTCCCTTGATCTGAATGGAGGGTGCCCATTTTACATGCTGACAGATTTTTAGCCAAAACCAAAAACTGTTTGAAGCACATGAACACTTCGGACTTTGCCTTCAATAGAGATACCTATGCATGCCTTGAAAAATCATCGATGAAATTCACGAAGTAAAGATAATTCCCAAAAGATGGTGTTTGCATAGGACCACAGATATCACTATGTACAAGCTGCAATTTCTGAGTAGCCCGAACTGAACCATCTTTTGGAAAGGACGAACGCTGCATTTTGCCCAAAATACAGCCTTGACAAACATGTTTTCTAGGTGCCTCAAGTTTGGGCAAAGAGGACACCATTTTAGATTTCTGCAGGTGTAGCAAACTAGCAAAATTCAGATGACCAAAGCATGCATGCCAAAGCTTTGCATCTGACATAGCTTGAGAATCATTTACTGCACATGCCAAATCATTTACAGATCTTTCATAGTCTATGAGCTTATACATCCACGACATAAAATGCCAGAAGCAATAATCACATCGCCATTTGACAGATCATGAACTGTACACCTGACATCAACAAATTTCACAACCAAGCAATCTTGGCTAATGCAGAAACTGATAACAGGTTCTTCTTGATCCCTGGTACAAATAAAGCATCTGACAAAGTGAAAGAACTACCATCAGCAGTAGCCAAAATGATCTTACCAACTTCCATAACAGGATAAGAGGAGTTTTTGGCGCATGTAACAGTATTCCCTGTACGGACAGACTTGATTGAAGAGAAGAAACTGTGCTGCAAGGTAATATGTTTGGTCGTCCCACTGTCAAAGTACCAAACATATGAGTCTACTGCAAACATGCACTGCTCATGAGAAGATGGGTCAAAACTGCAAATAGTAGTAAACGCCCATTCTTCTTCTTGCACAAGGTTAGCAGACTCCGTTTTTGGTGTAGAGGCTTCTGCAACAACCATTCTAGCCTCTTTCTTTTTTGCCTCTTTGCAACCAGTTTTGGACAGTTCTTTATGATATGATCATTCCCTTTACAATACTTACAAAACAATTTCTGTTTTTTTTATTTTTTCTCATCTTTGTCTTGGTTCTTCGAATGTACAACATTTGCAGATTTCTGCTTACTAGTAGAAGAGCTCCATTTTCCTTTGCGCTTCTGACTAGCCAGGAAAGCCTGATCTGCAACATGCATAATGGACTTGTTCTGCTTGGACTGATCTTCTTGCAACAGAACAGAGACTAACTCCTCAAATGACAAGGCATTTGGATTGCCTTTCATCATCAACGGAAGAGTAGAAGCAAAACTCTGATATGAATAAGGAAGACCATTCAGAACGGTCTCCACAAGTGAGCTATCTGGTATAACCTCATCAGCAAAAATCAATTGTTCCTTCAAGTCTTTGATCTTTGTTAGGAAACTATCCATCACTCTCCAACTGTTTTCGGAGGTAAGCAACATGAGCCTCATTCCTAGCTTGGTACAATGTGGTAAGTGTATCCCAAGCATCCTTAGCTGTTCTGCAAGAGTGAATATGAGGAATAATGGCACGTTTGATAGACAAAGCTATCAATGCATGTGCCTAGGCATCTCTGCCATCCCAACGAATCTGCTTTGCAGTAGGTGCAGCAAAAACTGCAGCACGAACAGGAATATGCAGAATACTATCATCTTCGACACATTTTGCATCAGCTTCAATACCTGCACTTGTAACAGTTGCAGGTGTGATAGGACATTTTTCAACACCCTGCGCAATGTTCCACAGTCCTTTTGCAACCAACACATGTCGCATCATATAAGGCCATAACGGGTAGTTGGTACCATCCAACTTATCCACAACAGCCAACATATGGAATACATCACTGCTTTCAGCCATGGCCGGTGACTAAAATACCTTGATGCAAAAAAATGAATGTATCTCAAAAAGTTGCACAGAACTACCCAGAAAAATTCTGCTAAACCTGTAGCAGACTTCAAGATGCTTATATTGGCGAACAAAAACTGGTATATACCTTTGGCACAAAAAGACAATAGCCTACACAAGCGCTACGATAGTGCGTTCGAAGGCCGAAACGAGCTCAGATCGCGATTTCGGCACCACAAAGCGAAGTAGTTTTGATCTCTGAAACACCCTGAGTATGCTCACCAAATTTCGTGCGACTCTGAGATTACAAACGGAGGAGTGTCGACGGCACCCTAGATGAAGGGACGAACTGCTCTGATACCAATTGTTGGAGTTAGACGTCTACTGAAGCACGCAAACAGCACAAGGAAGAAGAAGAAGCTTGGAGAACAACACACAATACTGACGATATTACTAGAGAATGTACAAAGATAAGTAGCCCATTAGGGCAATAGGCGTATATACAAGCCGGGGGAAAAAAACCTGCTAAAGAGGGAAAAAAGTGCCCCGGCAGTCCTAGAGTGTTCACACACATCACTACCTAAATATATCAACATAGAATACTTGAGCTCCATTGCCCTTTGAATTACCTCCATTGAGCTTCATCTCCTTGGTTACCATGAATGTGAATACTTGTCTAAAATATGGCAATGAGTCCCTCACCTATACTAAGGTAGTGAATGGCCTCCATTTCCCATATCTCTCGGCCCATTTAGTATATGAGATATTAAATCATCATCATCGATAGAGCTTCCTATTGATCCCATGGGATCTACAGTTTCTTGTACCTTGAGGACATAATCATTGATGCTCCTATTTGAAGCCGTCCGTAAGTTTTTCAACTCATTCTTCAGTTGAATATTTTGAACCTTTGTGGAGGTAAAGTACAATCTCTCCAAAGCCTTCCACACCCCTATGCAATTCGCATACTCAACCAATTTGCACATCAACCTTGTGAAACATATTGACATTCTTTTCAAAGATTACTTTGTTAGCTTGCCCTCACTCGACATCATGGTATGTGGTATAGAGGGGGCTTTGATCTCACAAGATATTCTAATTTAGATTGGGTTGGAGATCTTGATTCTTGAAAGTCCACTTCTAGGTATACATTCTTGCTTGTCTTAGGACCCATCTCTTTGGCAAGTAAGAAGCAACCCATATCCATAAAGGCTACAAACGAGCATCTAGTTTGGGAAGATATGGTCCAAGCCTTTGAATCTTTGAAGTCTCAATTACCACTTAAACCAACATAAAAAATACGATTAAGGCACATCCATGCATGCATGCATACATACATACTTGCATGCATACATACACATGCATACATGCATGTATACACACACATTCATATATCACACATGGATTCGCATACATACATACACATCACACACATATGCATACATGCACATGCATTCACACATGCATATGTCACACATACATGCACATACATACATACACATCACACATCCATACATACACACATGCATACACACACATCCATGCACACACATGCATACACACACATGGATACATACATACATCTATACATGCATTCATACACACACATGTATATATCATAAACATGGACATACATACACATCACACACACATGCATACAATGCAGACACACATATATATCACACACACATATGCATGCATACATACACATCACACACAAACATGCATAGACACGCATGCATAAATACACACATGCATACATGCATGCATACACACACACATATGCACAGATATGCATACACACATGCATACATGCATACACACACATGCATACATGCATACACACACATGCATACATGCATACACACACATGCATACACACACATGAATATATCCCATATACATACACATAGATACATACAAATTACACACACATGCACATACATAGATACACACATGCACACACATACATACACACATGCATACATGCATGCATACACACATATTCACATACATACATACACATCACACAAACATACATGCATGTATACACACACATGTAAACGGATGCACCTCACACATATATCAAACACACATGCATACACATCAGACACACATACAGATACATACACACACATATGCACAAACTATACATGCACCAGACACACATGGACACATACACAGGCATACATGCATATCTCACACACACATGGACACACACATGCATAGATATACACATGCATACATACACACATGCATAAATCCATGCATGCATATATACACACGTGCATATACACATGCACGCACATATGCATGCACACACACATGCATACACACATACATGCATTTACGTACATGCATGCATATACACACATGTATATATCACACACATGCACATAGATATACATCACACATATGCATATATCACACACACATACACATACATACACATCACACATGCATACACACATATGCATAGATATACATTCACACATGCATATATCCCATACACATGCACATACATACACATCACACACACATGCATGCATAGACACACATGTAAATGGATGCACATACACACATGTAGATAAATACATACACATCACACACACATGCATACATACACACATGCATGCACACACACATATGTACAAACATACATACACCGCACACACATGCTTACATGCATGCACACACACATGAATACATACACACTTGCATGTGTACACATGAATACACACACTTGCACATACATACATACATACATACACCACACATACAAATACGCATATACACACATGCACATATATGCATACATACATACACATATACATGTCCATATAAGCATTCATATTGCATACACCTCTACATACACATGCATGTGAATATATGTGTGTATATATGCATATATAAATATTGATTTCTAATTTACTTTGTTTTGTATGTACAGATATGATGGATGTTGCTAGAAAGTGCAAAACAAAATTGACTCTCATAAATCATTTTATGAGTAGAAAGCTTCCACATGACTCCTTACGAGCTATCATGCATGACTATGCAAACATGTCGATTGAGGAGCTCGATGACACTTTACATATGCTTACCCAGTAGCCAAAGAAAGGCTCAATCATTGACATGTTTGCTTGAAGATGAGATCCTTCTCCACACGCGTATGTTTTCTTACTATAATTTATTGTTTTAATAAAATGACAACATAAATGTTATTAACTAGTTTAATTTGTTCATTTTTAGGACACTTGATTGACCTTTGGCTTGTGAGTGCACAACAAAGGTCCCTATGCACACATACATAGGTAGCTTAAGGTTGGAGTGTGATATTGCACCAAATGGAACCATAGTATATGTTAGACATGGTTTACAGTTCAAAAAGCAAATGAGAGCTCTATGTGATTCATACCTTAATTTTCTCATTGAAAATTGTTGTAAGTATAACTTTTTCATAAAAATTGAAATATATTTGTTATGTTTTACTTGTATGATCATTTTCTTTCAATGAATTTGATGAAAGAGATAAAAATACATGTACTTAGTTCATTGGAAACCAACTTTGGCACTGGTTGGTCTCACATGTGGTACCTTCATGATTTCAGGTTTAAGTCTTTAGGATTATGGTTTTTAGGTTTAATAAAAAAAATCAAATCTTCTAAAATGTCCATATTGTATCAGATGGCTAGTTTGGATCCGGAGGAGAGAATGGCATGGTCCTTGCACTCAATGCAAGTATCAAATTTATCGAAAAAGATGGATTTGTACTGCACATATTAATATATATATATATATAACCCTATTATATATATATATATATATATATATATATATATATATATATATATATATATATATATATATACTATGTGTAATATATAGAATCTGAAATTGAGATTAAATGTAATAGGGTTATATATATATATATATATATATATATATATGTATGTGTGTGTGTGTGTATGTATGTATGTATGTATGTGTGTGTGTACATATACATGTGCCTCTACACACACACACACACACACATATATATATGCATATACATACATACATATACATATATATAGGAAAAGTGTAACTAACTAACCTATTAGGACCACCACTTGCTAGAGAGATGAATCTCCTCCCAACCTTATGCATATATATAGCTACTTGAATCAATGAGGACCACAAATGTAATTGGAGTCCACATGTGCATGTGCAATCTTTACCACTCCTTTAGTACCTTCCACATGCATATAGACACTCATACATTCACACATGCATATATCACACACACATACGCATGCATACATACACATATCACACATGCATAGGCATACATGCATACATACACACACGCACACATGCATATCACACACATATGCACAAATATACGTAAACAAGCATGACAGATGCATACATGCACATGCATATATCCCGTACACATGCACATACATATATACACATCACACACACATGCATGCATACACAACGCATGTAAATGGATGCACATACACACACATATCAAACATGCAAATACATACATACACATCACACACATGCATACATGGATGCATACAGACACATATATGCACAAATATACATACACCACACACACATGCATGCATACACGCACATGCATGCATACACACACATGCATGCATACACACATGCATATGTCACACACACATGCATATGTCACACATATGCATATGTCACACACACATGCGCATACATACATACACATCACACATGCATACACATGCATGCATACACACATGCATATGTCACACACACATGCATATGTCACACACACATGCGCATACATACATACACATCACACATGCATACACACACATGCAGATATCACACACACATGCACATACATACATACATACATACATACATACATACATACGTACGTACACATCACACATATGCATACACACACATGCAGATATCACACATACATACACATCACACACATGCATACACACACATGCAGATATCACACACACATGCACATACATACATTCATACACATCATGCACACACACATGTATGCATACTAGCAATCTTTCCAAGAAAGAGGACATCTTTTCTTCAAGAATTAGAGGAAGAGGAAAAGATAGAGTTAGATACTATTCTATACAATTTTACAATTGCTCTAGATATGACCATCTTGCTAAAGATTGTATGAGTAATCGAGATGATGGGAGAGGAAGATCAACCCACTACATGGATGGAGAAGGTGGAAAAGAATCCACTCACTTTGAAGAGGATTCTTCTCTTGTATCATTGGAAGAAAATAGTATTCCATACACATGATCCCAAAGAAGAAACATGGTGGATTGATAACAAAAAAAATTCTCATATGACTTCATATTTCTAATATTGATGATTCTCATAATGGAAATATATTTACATTAGATAGCACTCCATATTCTATTATAGGGAAAGGTGAGATCCCCATTCGATTGGGGACAAGAGAGAAAAAGACACTTGACAATGTTCTCTTCATACCATCTATACCCAAGGATCTACTTTCACTTGGAGCTATGATTGAGAAGGGTTTGAAAGTAGAGTTTGAAGTCCAAAAGTGCCTCATCAAAAATCCAAAGAATTCCCACAAAATGATTGCACCATGACAGAATCAAGGAAATGTTTTCAAGTTAGAAGGGTGAGTCTCATAATTTTCAGCAATGGGCAATGATAATGCAGCCCCCATTATGCCTACACATTTATGGCATAAGAGGTATGGACACTTGAATTTCAATAGTATGTGCATGTTAAAGAACAAAGGCATGGTCATTGGCATTCTAGCCTTAGGATTGGTAAAGTGTGTGAGGGATGCTTCCTTGGAAATCATGCTACAAGTAAGTTCTCAAAGAGCAACTTGAGGGCTGGTAATATACACAAATTGGTTCATGTTGATGTATGTGAATCAGCCTACACTCTCACTTGGATGGAGTATTTATTTTTCATCTTCATGCATGATTTTTGTAGATATAATTGGGTTCATTTTATGAAGTACAAAGCTTAAGTATTTCATATTTTCAAACACTTGCATGTTATGGTTGAAAAGATGAGAGGACAAAAACTAAAGACTCTATGGTCTGAAAATGGAGGAGAATTCTTGTCAAAAGATTAGACATTATATACTTGAGAATGGTATTCAAAGGAAACTTACTTGCAACTACACTCCACAACAAAATGGAATGGCTAATAAGAATAAAAGGACATTATTTGAAGCAACAAGGTGCATGCTCAAAGGCAAAGGCCTAAGCAATATATTTTATGTTGAAGTGATCAAAACATCATGCTATTTGATGAATAAGTCTCCTACTGAAGTCTTCAAGGGCATTACCCCCTATGAGGCTCTTCAAAACATCAAGCTTGAGGTAAATCATTTAAGAGTTTTTGGATGCCTTGTATTTTCTCGTATTCTTGATGAAAAAATGAAAAAACTTGATGGCAAATCAAGGAAATGCATCTTTGTTGGATATATTGATATGATCAAAGCTTACAAATTTTGATCCATGAAAGAAGGAGACATTCGTATCAAGGGATGTGATTTTTTATGAGAATATAAGCTTTATTTTAACCTCAATCTCAGATTTCGACAGAATCTCTTCAAGAGTAGTTCAAGTTGAAATTCCCTCTTCTGGACATGAGGAAACCACTGAAGGACTAGAGGAAGAAGATGAAGATCACTGAGAAATTCTTAGAAGGTTTTCAAAGGTAAGAACGCAACCTCAAAGGCTTACATATCAATGAGATAATTCCTCAATTTTTTAGCAAAGTAATGTTGCTTTGCTTAGCTCTATTTTACAACATGAAGAGCCCTCAACGTATAAGGTTGCTAGTAGTCAACGAGAATGGCAAGAATCTATGGAAAAGGAGATGTCCGCTCTGCATCAAAATGGGACATGGGAGTTATGTCCATTGCCTCCCAGTAAAAAGGAAATCGTCTATAAATGGATATACAAGCTGAAATTTAATAAGGAAGGGAAGAATGATTGATACAAAGCAATGTTAGTAGCTAAAGGTTTTCTCTCAACAATATGGACTGGATTATGATGAAACATATTCCCCGATAGAAAAGATAATTAAACTTAGGTTATTACTTTCCCTTGCCTCCATATTCAAGTGGAAGGTGACGCAAATGGATGTAAACAATGCCTTCCTCAATGGTCTGATTGAGGAAGAATTCTACATGCAACAACTAGAAGGATACATTGTCAAAGGTAAAGAACACATGTTATGCAAACTTCAAAAAATTTGTATGGTTTGAAGCAAGCTCCATGAGTTTGCTATGTACGGATTGATGAGAATCTTTGCTCCTAGGCTTTCAAAAAAGTAGTGCTTATCATGAAGTCAAGGGTACAGATGTTGTTCTTGTTCTTCTTTGTGTGGAGGATCACATGTTGACAAGAATCAATGAATCCATGATTGAAGCTATTTCATGGAGCTCCAAAAATTAAAGTACTATCATCTTATCCTCTATAGAAGCTGAATACAAAGATCTCACAACATCAGCATGTGAAGCTATCTGGCTTAGAAGATACTTGGAAGAAATTGGTTCTAGTGAAAACCAACCTACAACTATCCTTCATGATAATGTCTCAACTGAATCTTCGGCAAAGATTTCAGTTATGCATCAACAAGCCAAGCTCACTTCATTGGAGAAAAAAATAAAAAGTGGTGATATCATCTTACATCATATATATATCTGACTTTTTACTCCCTCACATTAGGAATTCTAAGACATTTCAAGAGACATGGAATGCTTTGGAATAAATATTCTCCTCAAGTACCAAAGCCAATAAAAATCAACTATGGATGGAGTTTAAAACACTCAAGAAGATGCCCAAGCAAAGTGTGACTAATTCTATCGCCAAGATGGACATTGGATGCCGACTTGGAAGCATTGGAGAGTTCATTGATGAGGAGAAAATTGTGAGGCAAGTCATCAATGGGATAACAGATAATGACAAATGGGAAGCCTTCACCACAACTATGGACCTCTACATGGATATGTTAAGTACCTGATTTCAACACATCTAGGGGCAACTTTTCACACATGAAGCAAAGCTTATGAAGAATGTTGAGAACTAAAAAGGTAACCAATCCTCTTCCCTCTATAAAATAAGAATAAAACCAAGGACAAAAAAGGAAAATGTAAGAAATATGATGAAGTACCTCTCAAGCCAATTTTTCAGGTAGAGGTAAAGGCTCAAGAGGAAGAGGCAAAGGAGGTAGACAAGGTAGGGGGAGAGCTCAAAGCTCATCACCCTATGCTAAATGTGGTCTAACAAATCACATTACAGAGAATTGTTTCAGGACCCAAGGAATCAAAGAGGGAGATGATACAGTAGAGGAGGCTATGGAAA
This sequence comes from Ceratopteris richardii, assembly GCA_020310875.1. Lineage (NCBI taxonomy): Eukaryota > Viridiplantae > Streptophyta > Polypodiopsida > Polypodiales > Pteridaceae > Ceratopteris > Ceratopteris richardii. The sequence goes on from CM035432.1 coordinate 97,609,570, forward strand.
TTCAAGAGGTGTATTCAAAAACTCTCATGGATATAACAACTCATACAACAAAAACTATCAATGTGGATACAAAGAAAGGAGAGATTATAACAACTACATAGATTATCAAGCTCAAAAAGATTCACTTCTACTCGTGAACATGATGATGAAGGATGGTAATTCTAATGAGCATGTGTTTTACATAGACTCAAGATGCTCAAATCATGTGTATGGATGTGGCTATACTCTTATACTTGGAAGATCCAATGAATAAACATGACGTCCAAACAATAGATGACACAAGACATCCAATTGGGAAGATACGTAATGTGAAGACTTCAAATGGAAACTTGAACTTACTAAGCAGAATACTTTATGTGGCTACCATCACAAAAAAACTTTACCTGTGTAGGTCAGATTGTTGAGAAAGGCTTGCAGGTGAGATTTACCAAGCATGGAGCATATGTTGAAGACCCATATTAGGGATTCAAGGAGATAGCAAAGGGAGAGAAGACAGGTAGGTTGTTCACTTTTGAACTCCAATACACTAGAACATTGCATTACTCAATTATCGCACTTTAACCCTGTCAAAGTTAGAGATTTGGCACAAGAGGCTATCTCATATTGGAGAAAGAGCCTTCAAACAAATCACTAGAGAAAGAGCCTTCAACATCTATGCATATGTTGATGATATTATTATTAAAGGTAATCATGTTGAAGGTATAAGGAGTATCAAGCTTCAAGTGAAAGAAGAATTCAAAATCAGTGAGTTAGGGAAACTCAAATACTTCCTAGGGTTGGAAGTAGTACATCAAATTTATGCTTGCCAAGTTCAAAATCAAGAGCTCAAATGTTGCAAATACACCACATGGAGTGAACCTTAAGCTAAGTGCTCATGAAGGAGAGAAAATTGAAGATGTAACTAGCTATTAGAGTTAGGTGGGTAGCCTAAACTATGCTACCTTGACAAGAGTTCAGATTTGCTATGGTGTAAGAATCTTAGGTTAGTTTATGCACACTCTTAGGAAAAATCACATGGAAACGGGCAAGAGGACACTAAAATACTTGAAGAGAACCATCAAGGTTTGTATTACCCATACACATCTGATATAGACATCAAACTTTTCTTTGATATAGATTGGGAAAGTTCTAAAGATGCTAGAAAAGTACATCAAGATATCTCACCTTTGCAAGTACAAAACTCATTTCAAGGTCCTCAAAGAAGCAGCCTACTATTGCACTCTCATCAACTGAAGTTGAATACAAAGGACTAGCCAATGCAACTCATGAAGGAATGTGGATCGACATTGTATTCTAATTCAGGTCTTAAATCATCTACTCCTCACATTTTTAGGGATATCATTAGTTCATTATAGCTTGCTACTTACCCAATCTACCATGTTGGGACCAAGCACATAGAAGTGCACTATCATTATGTCAGAGAGCGGATCACAAGCAAGAGAATTCATTTTCATGTGTATACTCACCAATAATGTGCAGACATGATGACGAAGGCATTGGAAGGAGTTAAGTTGAACAAGTTCAAAGCAATGATTGGATTATAGGTAGTATTGAAGAACTAAAGACTCAAGCATCTTAGTCTTGAGGGGGAGTTATTGGTACAAGAAGCAGACTAAGAGCTTGACCTATGCTCTTTGGATTCCTTTCAAATTCATAAGGCATAAATTTAAATCTTTTGGAGCTTATGTTTAAAGGTTTCGATGGTCAATCGTTCATATTACTTTAGTCAAAAGTAAATGGAAATGTGGAAGAAATCTCATGATTTAAGGGAGCCAAAAGTCGTGACTATATTTTGAATTCAAATTCAAATTGATCCTAAAAATTAGGACTACCTTTTATGTGGAATATCCAACTACCTACAAGATCAAAATACGTATAAAAACACCAACTCTCTAGTTCTAAGGTAGTAGATCATTTCAGAGTGATGATGGCGGATATCTTGATCATACATTGTACCTTCTTGAAGTGAGATAAGTCATTCACAAATCATTTGTATCATTTGACATTCTTTGTTCATTTTGTTGTAGTATTTTGAATTAGTTTGTCATCTTCTCTGAGGCATTTTGCACTGCATGAGTACTCAATGTCTAATCTATCACTTTAGATCACTTAGTTAGGAATATTTTGAGCTTACATGCAAAGTTTCATCAACATTGGATGTGTGGATCTTGAGATATATCCTTATCATGGGAATGCCTCCATCATTCTTGGAGTTGTCGAGCCTATGATCTATATCCAAGGAGGACCCTTCATGTTTTATTTAATAAGGATGATTCATGTTGTTACCCTAGAATGACTTGATGATTGAAGCTACAAAAACCTTAGCTTCCAATAATGACTCATCTGTACTTACAAGATTAAGGGGGTCACCTATCTCAGATGTTATAAATCTACAACAAAGGAAAAGGGGTGAGATAGTTGAGAGGAGCCATGGAAGATAATTCAAAGATTTCTAAAGATCTTGACTTGGAGGTAATTAGCAATCCACCATTTAAGTTTTTGAAACCTAAAGAAAAGACAAGAGGTCATTGAATTCATGTTGAGTTTTTAAATCACTCGTTTGATTTTTTTTTAAACCAAGAAAGGTGAGAGAAATTCTTGCTTGATAATAATTTAATGAAACTCATATATAACATATTACGTTTGGTTGGAAACTTACATGCTATAAAAAAAATTGCTACCAATGATCAAATCAATGAAAATTTCTTTGAAACGGGTTGTGATTGTGGTAAATATAATATATTTAAATCATTATTAAAGACTTGTCTTGATAATCAAGAACATGTGTTTACAACATATTTAAATATCATTAGAATCGACATTTGAGGAATTTTTTTTGGAAATATGGTTAAATCATGTTCCCCCAAGATATGTCGATCATGGATGAATTAGATTCTAATACTTTAATTCATTAATGTATGGATGAGTTCGAACATTGTCCTCTATTTTTTTGTAGAAGAGTTATGCTGTTCTACCCAAAGACTACCTCGCAACATAATTTTCTCAGTTCACTTGAGCCTACTTCTACAAGGAATACTATTACATATGCTAAAAACTCCTCTTATTCTATCATGGGAGTTGGAAAGATCATTTTGACTATTGATAATGGTATCACTTTCACATTGTCGGATGCCTTACATATGTCAAGGGTCAAAAAAATCCTATCATCAATTTTATCAAAACCCAAAGTGGGCTTCGTTGTTAAATTTGTTGATGGCAAATGTAGAGTTCATGATCTTTCAACTCTCATGCTGTCTTCATCTAAAGCATTGGTTCTTGTGGAGCTTCTTATCTAGATTAGGACTAATCAAAATATGACTTTAAAAAACAATCAAGATGATGGTTACCCTAATTATTGAAACATGTTACTTTTATTTAAAAAATGACTTTATTGTCCATGTCCCATAAGCAATTTGGTAAATCTTTGGCATCTCAAGGCAGAGGTCCAAAGTTCAACTCAGAGGCAGAACAGGTAATGGCTTTGACCAGTTTAAAACAGTTCTAACCCAGACTACCAATTGTAACCGAGTCTAATACCCTAGTTTGTGGTGGAATACGAGGGGTCTCACAGGTACTATGCCCATTCACCTGTACAATTGTACTTTCAAAGTTAAATCTATAGTGGGGGAGTGAGCACCTACCAAACCTTCTTTAAAGGACAAAAAAGGAATGAGATTATTTGGAGCTACTTATGAAAGGGGATAAGTGGATTTAAGGAATGAAAAACATATAGAATATGGACCATAGTTGATAGATGCTCAAACAATCTTTTGGAGGTTTGGTACTGAAGGTTACTATGATAAAATGCTTTTTATTCGAAGAATATAGGGTTCTTTTAAACAAATCCAAAATGATATGAGGTTTAATTCAGATTTCTTTAGATTCCACAAAAAATATATAAAACATATGTATAAAAAGTTTTTTACAAGAAAAATATAGGCCCTCAAGAGATGTCAAAACTCCAACTGTGCAAATACACAACATTCAAGAAAGTCTAGCAAATATGCAAAAATAGCTCAATGGGCACTTCTACATCTATACCAGTACAGCAATACACAGCATTAGATAAAATGCTGTGTGTTGCTGTATTACTGAAGGTGACTATGATAAAATGCTTTTAATTCAAAAAATATAGGGTTCTTTAAAACAAATCCAAAATGATATGAGGTTCAATTCCAATTTCTTTAAATTCCACAAAAAATATATGAAATATACGTATAAAAAGTTTTTTATTAGAAAAATATGGGCCCTCAAGAGATGTCAAAATTCCAACTGTGCAAATACACAACATTCAAGAAAGCCTCTAGCGAATTTGCAAAAATAGCTCAACGGGCACTTCTACATCTATACGAGTACAGCAATACACAGCATTAGACTACCTATATATGAATTGTCGAAGAAAACTTAACAATAGAAGTGCAGAAAACCTAATTTCACTTGACTTTTGTTGCCAGTTCTCAATCACTATAAAATACATAGAAAACTGATTTTTATTGACAAGCAGAACAAAAATCACCAAGACCTAAATTATGTTTAAGAAATTGTTCCAGAGTTCATTCAGAAGCGACAGGGTAGCAAAAAGACATCTCAACATCCAGCTAACCACAATTAAGAGACCACCACTCAAATTGGGTGTGATTGAAACAGATAGTATGCACCTAATAAATCCATGCACATAAAGTAGTGTGCCTAAACCAGAGAATTCAGACAAGTAGCTTCCCTCCCAAATGAGACAACGCACTAGGAAGACATACAATATTTTAGTGCATCCAATCGTAAACAGCATCACTGAAGAAACAATTCATCACTTCCTATCGAAAATAATTTGTACTGGTACTTTCCTACTATCCAGTCCCACCAACTTCTACCAGAGATACCTATCAGTTACTAGGTGAGGGTAAGGGCAACATGTTTACATATCGACACACACAACTATATACTACATTGAAAGAACGTTCAACCTTTAGCAAATATTCTTAGATTGATGTTCTCGGTCTATACTATCAGGGCCCCACTAGTTATTAAGTATATAAACTCACTTCTCAAATAAGAAGATACTACAGATGCGAACAATAGGCAGAGGATAAGCAGAAAGTTGAAGTCGAAATCCAGAACTAGAATCTAAACGAAATAGCCTTACCACTTAAAAAAGCATCATAAAAAATAGCACCAAAAATTTCAGAACTCAATGCATCTAAGGATCATAACATATTTAACCATACATGTGTGGATAACAGACTTGCCAGCTAGAAAATTATGTGACGGGAGCTCTAGATGACACTATAATAATGGCATCTTAATCACCAGGGGACGATGACATGTCCCAGGAACTGTGACATCCCAAGGTCAGGGATGGTACATGAAGCATCCCGAGGATGCCAATTTGGGACAGCAATCACAATACACTGATTTTGAAGCCAATTTTAAATAAATATCAATCATATCTACTTTTTGTTTATAAGAACACAACTATACAGGAAAATTCAATAAAAAAAATTTTTAAGTGGTAAAACATTGAACAATGACTAATAAGTTATTTTTAATTAAACCCTTGCTTACATAGAAGATAACTTTGAACAACCACATCAGTGATCATACAAAGGCTATGATCATACATCATAGACAACATTTGAGGGATAATATTTAAGGGACAAAGGCTAAAGCATATCTACATTACCATGATTTCATAAGAAAGATTACATGGATTTAAGATTACCAAAAGGAGACGAAGAAGGTATAGAACTCAAGGAGTAAGGTCTTGTGCATTGAGGAAAGGACTCAAGTGAGGGCTTGTTGGAAACACTCTTCTAGAGAGGCCCAAAAGCTAACAAGAGGGTGAAGGAGCTGCTGAATGTGCAAAGCTCAAGGTGGCTTAAATCTCCATATACTAGAGATGCAAGAGGGAAAGCTGAAAGTAAGAGGTGTGAAGGGCAACAAGGTCTTTTTATGTTTGCATTGAGCCTTCAAAGAAAGGTTCTAGAGAGTTAATATGAGCACCAAGAACTCATAAAGCAATGCATTCAAAATTCAGCTTCAAACAACAAACATCACAAAAAAATCCGGCAATTTTTTCAACAGAGTCCCGAAATTAGCATCAAGACGTACTCAATTCAGTTTCAAACAAAAATCACAAAAAAAAATCCCAGCCATTTTTTCAACAGCATCCCAAAATTCGCATCATGACATACTCAATCCCAGCGACCATAGCTTGTGACACAAAAAAAAAAACAGGGACAGCAGCCATCCCAGCTGCGCATCCCTCTTGACTTTGAATGGGTAACAGCATCCCAACATCCCTAGGCCACCAATTTTTCAGCAGAGTCCCAAAATTGGCATCATGTCATGCTGCAATCCCTGAAAGGGACCTTGAGACACGAAAAATACAGGGACAGCAGCCATCCCAGCTGGGCGTCCCTCTTGAGTTTGATTGGGGAACTGCATCCCAGCAGTTCCCTAGGGCCGGAGACACATCCCCCTACGACTAGGGATGGCATTCAAATATCATATTATTAATAAATGTACAGAAGAACATATCATCATATTTTAAATATATAAGTACGATGCTCATAACAGCATACTACAAACCAAAAAAGCATAAGATAGACCCAAAACAAAAAGGCACGAACAGACTAGAACACTACCTACTTTAATACAAAGTTTTAAGCAATAGTAATCAAGCTCTATCACTTAGGGCTGAATTAATATTAAAGAATACAAGAAATGCACCTGTACCTTGAAAGTTGGCTTACTAATGCACAACATTCTTGTTCACATTTAACACCAAATCTAAAGTAAATAAGCACAGGTTTAGTATTCATTTCAATTGATAATCTCCATAACATTACCCAGACATTGCAAGACGGTGACTAACTATTAAGGGCATACGATAGGTAAATACATAGATCTCAAGCTTGACCTCCTTTTAGGCCAAGCCAAAACTCACAAAATATTATCTGAACTCAGCTCTATTGTGTTTCAGATCAAGTTCATGATTCACTCAATCCATAAAACCTATGATCCCAATTTAACATAATCACCATAATCACTGATATATGGAAATATTATACAAACTATCCAATAATTTTACATGTATCACAAGATCCAACTATCCAATAATTTTACATGTATCACAAGATCCAACTTAAACAAATGATTAAGGAGAAGTAAAAGTTCAGGGATCTCTTCTTCAGAAGCACATGGAATTTCACAAGTACACACTTCCCATTCAAGTTCATAAACAAATGAACAAAATAAATTTCACAAATTCGCTAGCAAACATTCCCGAATGCAGTTCAAATTGAATATGTTGATGTTGAGGTAATTGGAGACAAGTCTTCATCAGTGATCAGAGATTTGTACTATGAAGCCTCTGAAATTTGGGGCAAAATACAATGGGCACCACACAGAGAGAGCCTGTACAGCACTCAAGGATACATCAGAGATTTCTTCTTCAGAAGCACATTGACTGTCCCAAGTACACATCTTCCATTCGAGATACACAAATGAATGAACAAAATTTTTCACAAGTTTGCTAGCAAACGTTCCCAACAGCAGTTCAAATGGAATATGTTGATGTTGAGGCAATTGGAGACAAAACTTCATCAGTGATCAAAGATTTGTACTATGAAACCTCTGAAATTTGGGGCTAAATGCAACGGGCACCACACAGAGAACCTGTGCAGCATTCAAGGATATTAAGCTGTAAAGGATTGTAAATGCACAGACATGCAAATTACAATCCATAACAGATCCTTGCCCAAAGATTTAGCCCATATCGCATTGACATATCCATGAATAACGAGGTGTCATTATTTTGGCATGCTAATAATGCTTCCTTACATGTAAATCAAGTTTGGACTTAAGACACCCAAGGATGCTGAGAATCATACAAGTACACAATTTCTACTAATTGAATTAGGACCAGCAGAGAAACTCCAACATGTCATAAAGTTAACATGCAAAATTTGCTTAATTGCACAATCCTATAATAGCTTAACCCAAAGCCATATATGAGATGCGAATAGGACCTCATGTAGAATCACTTCAACATATAAAAACATTAGCATGCAAGACGTGATTCACTTCACGAACTTATCAAAGACTTACACAACACCACAGATGAGAAGCAAATAAAACCACAAATCCGGAGTATCAATTCTTGTACGCAAACATTTCGAGGAAGGAGCATTACGCTTATAAGCAAGAATAATTCCTCAATTGCACAGTTAATAGCCCGACTAACCAAAACTGTGACAATACAATAACACAGGCTAACGAATGTATAGCTTTAAGGAAATACTACAATTCTTCTCTACCGATAGGTTACGCTTTCTCTTTCTTCAATTTGGCCAACTCTCTCTTAACAAGTGCGCCCCTCTGCAGAGAATACAAAATCAAGCAGTGAGATGCTTTGAAATAGCTCGCATTCCCAAATCAATTCATCAAATAATAGTACCGACCTTTACTCGAGCAACCATAACTTTAAAGCGCTCAAAGTCATTGAGAGAAGCACGCTTCTTTTGAACAATCAACTTCCTTCCCCAAGAGCTGTTAGCCCACTTATTGTACACGTCTGAAAAGATTATACAAATACCGCACTATATTGGTCATCATTTCCCACACCATCATATACGAAAAAGAAGTTCAAAAAATGATGCATTAGAACAAAAAAATGTAGAAGCATGGTGAACTTGATGCTAACCAGCAGATTCGATGGCCGCAGCTAGTTGGTTCTTCTTGGGCATACGCGGAATATCCACTTTCAGATCAGTCAGCGAAAGCCTTTTAAAGTTCATGGCACCGCGAACCATGTCAGGAGAGTCGACGAGTGCCTAAACATACTAAAACTCTCTCTCTCTCTCTCTCTCTCTCTCTCTCTCTCTCTCTCTCTCTCTCTCTCTCTCTCTCTCTCTCTCTCTCTCTCTCTCTCTCTCTCTCTCTCTCTCTCTCACACACACACACAAACAAAACCGATAAACAAACAATGCAGAAACATTATATACCCTGTTTTGATCGATCACGTCCACTATAACAACGAGCTTTCCGTAGGAAGGACCGTAGTTCACCATGGCCACCCGCCCGATCTCAACATAGCGTCGGAATGGCTGAGCATACGAAGGCACTTCAATACAACTAAAAAGAAAAAACCTTAAACAGGGTCGACGAACTACAACGGAAGCTTACCATGGTGCTCTCTCCGTGCAGGGTCTGCAGGATCTAGGGTTTTTGATGCACGCGAAAGGAGGGCTTTGTAGAAGAGCCTGAACAAATATAGGATTTGACACTTCGCGACTTCGATGAACTACTGAAGCGAAACAAAGAAACCTTACTAATTTTCTCGTTATATCGTGATTTCTTCAATAAGGACATCGATTATGAACCAAAAAGAGAAAAAAAATGAACTGTTTTAAGAGGAAGTTCGCCCAAAGTCTAATCTTCCTTATAACTTGAATTTGATTTTTTATTAAATTATAAAGTGAAAGGGCATAGTACTATGGGACTCCTACTATTTCACAAAGGGAAAATTAGATTGTTCAAAAGTGACATTTGGAAAGGACTTTTTGAAAGTAGTTGGATTAGATTTGCCGGAAGGCAATACATTGGTCTAGGGTCCACAATTGAGTCCTGCAATAGGGAGAGGTTGAACCCTCACCCCCGCCTCAAGAGATGAAGGGCCCAACCAGATAGCTTAATACGCACAGACAAAACTTTCTTTTTCCTTTTTAGTAAAAAATGCATGAAATGGAAAGAAAAATAGTGCAATCCCAAAAAAAGTCATATGGGGTATTGAAGGTGAAACTAATACAAATAATGAAGAGATGAAAAAACCCAATGGTCTTTTAGAGGTTTGTGCATAGTTCGCCCCTATTATATACATCTTGGAATATGGCCTCCTTCAATTGAGGGAGTTTCTCGAAATGTTCCAAAATTACTTTCTTCTTTATTGATGTACAGTACATCCTTATAGCCTACAAGAATTCTTGAATTTATTAAAACATAAGATGGGTTCCTCAACAATGCTTGACATGAAAAAAAATATGATCACATGATGAAGAATATGTAGTTTAATCCACTCCTTGCAATGTTGTCAAACGTATGTGATGATGGAAGTTTGTTAAGGTCTTGCCTTTCAAGACTTCATTATCACCATGATCTCATTGATCTTCATTTAATCACCTAGGTAATCTACGGATTAGTCGATTGACCATTCCTGGCATAACTTATCAAAATTCATAGTGCATATTTTCTTCCATATTTTCTAGTGGGCTTCACCTCTAATCACATTCAATAGGGTGGTTGAGCATCCAGTAGCCTCCTCGAGAAGAGCTTTATTTGAATTGATTGGATGAGCAAATTTGAGAATTCCTCAAACATCGTTCTTCACTAGGTTGTCATTATGGAAAGAGAAGAAAAGATGGACAATGTCTTCATGAGACTTGTGACATAGCCTACAAAGGGGGGGGGGGGGGGGGGGGTTGGAAGGCTTTTGAGCTTCAGCATTGGTCCATATTCCCTATTGGAGAATTTACGAAAGAAAAACAACTTTTTTCTCTACATCAAATGATGTTAAAGTTCTTGAAACTCAAATTCCCACCTAACCCATGACCAAGACTAGCACCATTTTTTATTCAACCCTAGGGGAAACTGTCATATGGAGTATCATAGATGAGTAGGACTTGGAGGTGAGACCCTCCCCTTATTCATTATGAGTATGATACTCATATGGGTGCCAAGTGGCACTCATATTAGGAGCCTTGATTATTGCCCATTTTGGGTAGGTATGAGAGATACTCAAAATATAGAACCATCACGTGGCTGGGAAGCAGGTATGACTTAGGATCTCTGTGTGGGCATCGACCAACCTCGGGATTTGCAGTCGTTGATGACAAAATGAAGGACTTCCCAGGGAGAATCTAACATTGCTATCAGAGCCAGGGAACAGCGACGGACGGCCCACGCGCCTGGAGTAAACATACATGCACATCGAGGCGCCACAGGCCCACGAACGAAAGCACAACAGTCGACAATGGCACAACAGTCGATGCGCGCGCAGGCGACCACCAGACGACAGCCTTGAGGGTTCCCCTCTAAGGCTCTCCCTCCATCCTTCCCCTTAAAACATGGAATCTAAAGGCAAACAATTAGCTGAAATTACTTCCATTCATTTTCATATACTCTAGTTAGCAAACGGGGGACGGGTAGTAAAACATGGAATCTAAAGGCAAACAAGTAGTTGAAAATACTTCTCCATCTAAAGAGCAACTAGAGGATCCTGATTCTAGAATGGAAGAAGTAGAATCAGGGCAAGAGATAAAAGAGAACTTAGAAGAGAAAGAGCCTCAGCAAGGGGAATATACATATGAGGAACTGTTAGATGAGTTTGTCACTCGTGACCAATTCATAGACTTGAAAGAGCAAACCCTTAAATTAGAGAGAGATCTTGGTAGCATCACATCTCTCATATAGCAGCTTAAGTCTCAAATGATCTCACTTGAGACTAGTGTCACCTCTTTCCTATCTAGGAAGGAAAGAGAGACCCCTCCTATTCCTTTGGAGCTCATTAGGAAAGATACTTCTCTTCCTAGTAAGCATAAAGGAGTGAGCTCTAGGGAAGCTCCCCTCCTGGAAGACTTGAAGCCACCTACTTTTACAAGGGATGACCGAGATAGGAATAAGGATGCAATCTACACTTTTTTACAAAAGTGGCATGATTTGCATCAATTGAAGGGCACCGCACCAGAGTATCGTGTGCTAGAGGCGAGTCTCTCCCTTGGCCCGTGTGCTTATAAGTGGTGGATGAGTCTTAAGGAGGCAAACTCTATCCCTACTGACTGGATTGAGTTTGAGACTCTTTTTTTAAAGAGTTTCTTCCTGAGAATGAGGAGGAGAGGAATTTGGATGAGTGGGATAGGATTACACAGAGAGGTAGGCCTCTTTCGGTAGAGATCATTTTGAAACTTAAGGGCTTAGATGATTTCCAGAAGACTAGAGGGTTTGTTAGGGACTTCGATAAAGCTATAAAGAGGGAAGTCAGAAGAAATGCGCCTAAGACGTTTGAGGAGGCCATCAAGTATGCACAGATTTATGAGGACCATAATCATCCTCGGTATACTCCTATGGAGACGGATCCGCCCCTCAAGCCTCTTAATATGACTAAATTCAAGAAAAAGTTTCTTTTTGGGAAAAACAAAGTTTTTATTAAAAAAACAAAGATCACAAGGGCCTAAGTTATCCACAGATCAGTTTGAGAGAGCCAAAAGAGAGAACCTATGCTTTAGGTGTTTATCTCCTAGCCATTCACAGTGGAACTGTCCACTCAAAAAGGGGGAAGAAAAGAAGAAGGGACCAGAGCCTAGTATGGCCCCCGAAAAGGGCAAAAAGGCCTAGTGTAGACCCTTCCTATTCATGGTAGCACTAGTTGCAAGGGAGTGGAGGTGATGCACGAGGATATAGAGCACACATGTTGTTTGAGTCAGTCATTGTGGTCACCGCAGTTTGGACCACATGACCTAGTTAAACTGCTTGGTAGTGTATACGGGACCAGGGTGCGGATCATGATAGATGACTCTGCCACTCATAATTTTATAAACTATGCTTTGGTCAAGAAATTAAATATTCCCCAGTAGCCTAGTGCACATAAATACATTGTATCTATGATGCAAGGGCAAGATAAGAGGATATGGGATACTATGGTATCCAATTTGGAAGTCAAGATGCAGGACTATATAGATTATATGGACTTCCAAATTATGAATATGGAGAGGACAGATCTAGTCTTAGGAAGAGAGTGGCTATGGGGATTGGGAGACACACTTAAAAGCAGCTATCAAAACAACACGCTTGAATTTGAAAAGAATGGAAGTAAAGTTTGTATTCAGGGAGAGAGAGAGATGTACCTAGTGTACCTCTCATTTCATCACTAGAGTTGTATAGTCTTTGTTATTCTCAGCATGTACAGGACATGTTTTTATTGTATAGTCATGATATGGAGCATTGTACAGACAGCTCATCTGATGTATATTTTCATGCTAGGAATGTAAATATGAACAGGAATTTCTACTATTCTTTTTTGCAAGAGTGTGTGGTTAAAAGTTTTAAGGATCTTATGTTTGAGTATAGAGAAGTTTTTCCCACTAACTTACCTAGAGGGCTACCACCTGAAAGAGGGGACATTGACCATGCCATTAAGGTTGTTACTAACAATAACCCTATTTGCAAGCCACCTTATAGGCTTAGTGTTTCTCAGCATGAGGAGGTCGAGAAGCAATTGCAAGATTATTTAGATAAGGGCTTCATTAAACCTAGTAACTCACCTTGGGCATCGCCAATGCTCCTAGTTGAAAAGAAAGATGGCTCTATGAGATTATGTATAGACTATAGAGCACTTAATAAGGTAAATATCAAAAATAGGTTTCCAATGCCTAGATTGGAAGACCTATTTGATCAGTTACATCAAGCTAGGTATTTTACCAAGCTTGACCTTAGATCAGGATATCATCAAATCAAGATTAGGGCAGAGGATGTCCCTAAGACTGCATTTAGGACTAGATATGGGCACTATGAGTTTTTGGTGATGCCTTTTGGTCTCACCAATGCTCCTTCCACTTTCACGAAACTCATGAATAGTGTTTTACAGCCTTATCTAGGACACTTTGTAGTAGACTTCCTAGATGACATTCTGATCTATAGTGCATCAGAAGAGGAGCACTTGGAACACTTGAGGAATGTATTTCAAGTGCTAAGGGGAAAATTCACTCTTTGCTAAGGAATCAAAGTGTGAATTTTTCAAGACAGAGGTTAGATACCTTGGGCATATAGTCTCCCAGAATGGAATCCAGATGGATCTTGAAAAAGTAAGGGCTATTATGGAATGGTCACATCCAAGGAACCTGGAAGAGCTACAGATCTTCCTAGGTTTATCAGGTTTCTATCGAAGATTCATTAAGAACTATGCCAAGATTGTTGTCCCCATGACAAAACAACTTAAAGGGAAAGGGAAAGCCTTTCATTGGGGAGACGAACAGAAGCAAAGTATGGAAAAATTGAAAGTAGCAATTGCTACAGCTCCACTTTTACATATAGCAGATCCCAACAAACCATTTGTGGTTGAGACTGACGCGAGTGACTTTGCCATAGGAGCGGTTTTAGTACAGGATGGTCGACCATTAGCTTTTGAGAGTAAGAAACTAGAACCGGCTCAGAAGAATTACTCCATCTATGAGAAGGAGTTGTATGCAATTGTCCATGCTTTGAAGAAGTTGCTTCATTATTTGTATGGTGCCAAAGTTACGATAGTGTTTGATCAAGAGAGCATTAAGTGGCTCTCTAATCAAATAGACCTTAAAGGTCGTAAGGCCCGATGGGCAAAGACTCTTCAGGAGTTTGATTATGAGCTTAGGTATAGGAAGGGAAAGTAGTGTGCCTATGCTCAATGGACTGAGTTTTACTTAGATCACTAGTGAGCTACTTGAGTCCATTAGAGGGAAATGTAGGCTTGATCTCGCATATTCCGAGATTTGGGAAGCCATAAAGAATGGGGATTGTAATATATGGGTTTCCAATGAGGATGGAGTATCGACGGGTACTCAAGAAGGATTCAAGTGGAAGAATTACAGTGTCCATGATGGATATCTGTTATACAAAGGAAAGGTGTGTGTCCCTAGAGATATTGAGATGAGACGACATATTTTGTATGAGTGTCATGACAAACCTAGTGCGGGACACCCAGGAGTTAACAAGACTTATGATCTTGTTAAAAGGCATTTTTATTGGCCTAGAATTCATAAGGACATCCTAGAGTATGTGCTTAAGTGCAATAAATGTCAGGTCACCAAAGTTGAGAGGTTGAGGACTACTCCACCCATTGGATATTCCATATGGGAAGTGGGAGAGTATCTCCATGGACTTTATAGTCGGATTACCTAAGACGCAGAGAGGGCACGACTCGGTCTGGGTAATTGTGGATAGGTTAACCAAAATGGCTAGGTTTATTCCGACACGTACTACAGTGAAGACACCAGAGTTGACTAGACTTTTTGTAGAGAACCTATACCGCTTGTATGGTCTTCCTTTAGACATAGTTTTTGATCGAGATAGGAAGTTTACTAGCCACTTTTGGAGAGCGGTCTTCAAAAGGTTGGACACAAAACTTAGCATGAGTACGGCCGAGCATCCATAGTCAGATGGGCAAACAGAAAGGGTTAACCAAATCCTAGAGGATATGCTTCGAGCATATGTGAATGAAAGGCAAACTAATCGGGAAGAGTACTTACCTATAATAGAGTTTGCTTATAATAGTGCCAAGCACTCTTCCACTAGGCATAGTCCATTTATGCTTATGTATGGGTTTCAACCAAGAGCTCCTTATGCAGTAGGCTTGCATAATGAAAAAATTCAAGCTATAAAGGATTTCTTAGAAGAGATGA
The DNA here is from genome assembly GCA_020310875.1 of Ceratopteris richardii. Lineage (NCBI taxonomy): Eukaryota > Viridiplantae > Streptophyta > Polypodiopsida > Polypodiales > Pteridaceae > Ceratopteris > Ceratopteris richardii. Next base: position 97,624,995 of record CM035432.1, read on the forward strand.
ATGATATTCTTAGGCTTGCTAAAGACAGCATTAGGTGAGCTCAAGATAGAGCTAGACCCTATGCTGACCCTCAAAGGAGAGACATCAACTTTGAGGTAGGAGAGCAAGTCTATCTTAGAGTTCCATCTAGATCTAAAACCATGAAGACGGGACCTTGTCCAAAACTATCTCCTATGTATTGTGGGCCTTTCCAAATACTTAAGAGAATAGGAAAGATGGCTTACCAGCTCCCTCTTCCAGAGAATAGTCAAATTTATCCAGTTTTTCATGTTAGCCGACTTAAGAAAAGGTTGGGTGGATCTGACAACCTCATTCCAGATAGTGAGGTAGTAGAGCCTATTTCCATTCAATCTATTCCACATGAGCCTAAGAACATACTACGCACTTGAGAGAAACGGATGAGAAGTCACTTGTATAAAGAGTGTCTAGTAAAGTGGAAAGATAGTTCAGAAGATAGTGCCACATGGGAGCGGGTTAGCACCCTTCAGAGATGGTTTCCAAGTTTTAGAATACCTTCCCAAGAGTCTTCTTAAGGGGAAGGATATGGGGAAACAACACGGACACAGGACCATGTATTTCTATACATGGTGATATAGTGGGAGTGGTGGTTCTATTATTTCTCTCTTTTTATCAGACCTTCATACCATTTTTGAGGACAAAAATGGAACTAAGGGGAAGGAAACGTCATATGGAGTATCATAGATGAGTAGGACTTGGAGGTGAGACCCTCCCCTTATTCATTATGAGTATGATACTCATATGGGTACCAAGTGGCACTCATATCAGGAGCCTTGATTATTGCCCATTTTGGGTAGGTATGAGAGAGACTCAAAATATAGAACCATCGCGTGGCTGGGCAGCAGGTATGACTCAGGATCTCCATGTGGGCATCAACCAACCTCGCGATTCGCAGTCGTTGATGACAAAAAATGAAGGACTTCTCAGGGAGAATCTAACATAAACAAATTAATATTTTCCATCCTCATAGTGTCTTCAATTTTTTTCCCATTGTTTTATCTCAACTCTTTCGGGTAAGGGCACAAAAGAAGTAAATTTGACAAGTATCCTCACAATATGAGGTCCGCATTCTGCTCTGGAGAAGGCACTAGTCGTTATATTCCATTTTTTCCATTATTGTTCCAAAGATGTTTCCACTGGTGAATCCCTTGCCCCATAACTTTTGGCACCACTTCCAATCATAAATTGAGGATAGAATGAGGTTTCATTCTATTCCACGCCTATCAAAGGGATACCACAAAAAAAGATGTAACTCCAATGAGGGAGTAGAGACATGGTGTCCAAACATTTTCCTCCCACTAACTATATCTATATCTAGGATCTAAGGTACATCAATGATTGCTTGGTTGCACCATATTGTGTGCAAATATAAGGGGAGTCAAGAGTGTGAGTGACCACTTGATGGTGTGAAGAGATGTGTGCTCAATCACGATTATGAAGTCTTTGGTTGCATTTTTTTGTTAGAGACAATGATACCCTAGAAGCATATGAGTCGAGTAGCTCCTCCCTCATCCTCACATTGATGACACTTGAAACTTCCATGTTGGGTTTGGGTAGATGCTTGATAATAGAAGTGCCCACCTGCTCTCTATTGAGTTGTGGTTTAATGTTCAAGATGGATAAACAATGAGGATCATGTTATGGGATGGCCTCTCGTGCAAACCTCTCAACTTGAGGGCTATGGAACATCATGGATGGTCTATGGAGAAATAGCTTCAAGATGGTTTGACACCTATCTTTTTAGAATTGAGGTTATGTTGCACATCCTAATGGGATACTGGCCATTTTCTCTTGGACCCCGACCTTTTGGGTTTGGCCAAGTGCCTCTTCAACTTCATGACTACTTCCAAAGGGTAGATTATCTTGGAAAAGGGCTACATCCATGGAATCCACTTCGTATTTGTTATCAAAATTGTGGCTAACATTGGAAAAGCTAATGCCATGGAAGATATCAGAACAAAAGGGTTCTTAACAATGTCTGTCTTGGTTGCTTGCATTAGCTAGTGAGAAAACAATCCAAGCATCTTAAATTTTTAGTCCCCGAACATGTGAAGATGTGTGAGGCCATCCAAATGAGGTCGCTTGATAAAGGTAAAGTCTTGGAAGTCCACTGAGTGTAGACCACACCATTTTAGCTTATCGACAACCCATAGACTTGTCATTCACGAATAGGGAAGATTTATAGTTAATAGGCAAAATTCGCAAAGTTGCCTCAATAGTGGTGGGTATTGGGCCCCTCCATCCATCCATCAGGAAGTGGGAAAAAATAATCTCAGTCGTAATTGCAAAAATTGGGCATAATGTGAGAGAAAAAGTGATAAATCCTATATCTTACCTCCACACAGGTGACATAATGAACTATGAATCACCATCCAACCAACCGTTATATAGAATGGGGATTAACAATGACCTTTGGAGCTAATTGGAATCCACATATGCATATGCAACCTCCATCACTACTTTAGCACCCACTACTAGAGTGTAATAGTGTTAATTGTACGCACTATTTGAGTTAAGTCCCTCTAAACTCATGTTAACTTGAGGGGATGCTTCTAAATGCTCCCCACAGGGGTTGAACCCAAGAGATCCACCTTCCCATCCTTGAGGCTCAAGCACTAGGCTAAGTTCTCAAGTAATGAACCTTGTCTGAGCTACTTTACAACATTCGCCCCCATTGAGGAGCATTTTCTTCTTCTAAAATATGCTTCAAGCGATAACTATATAACAACATTTCCCTCGAGCCCATGGTCCAACTCAGAATCAATTTTCTCATTTTTCTCATTCACCTCTTTTATCAAAAGGGGATCCTATTCCAAAATGCACCTTGAAAGAGGGGAATCCATGTGTGGTTCGGTCTCTACCCAAACCATTCTAAATACCATATACTTTGTACTTGATAAGTCGAATCTAGTGCAAAGTATGGACATAATTATGAGGGTGGACTTTAAACATTCCTACCTAATTCATTGTTTCACTATGTGCGAATTGACCATCCATAGCACAAACATGTGAATTAGGTGGAGCCTATATATCCTATTCACATTCTATCATGATCCATTTTTTTGCACGACTTGTGCATGGACCTAGAAAAAATGGATGGATACTTTAACTATTTCAAAACTTTGAAAATTCTTTTTAAAAATCACTTGAGCTTGGTTTTGATAAATGAAGTTTTACAATGGTTGACCAAAACATCTAACTTACATGTTTCTACTATGGTATTGACCTCTTTCTAGACTAAAGGATTGTTGTGCCTGATTTGGGCTTTAGGACTTTGAAGAATGTAGGAAAGAAGTGTTCCCTCATTTTTGTCAACCTAGCTTCAATTGGAACAAATCAAATCCCAAATGAATTGCATAATTTTCCAAACTTAGGACACTTTCCCAAAGACTTAAACTTGAAGTTGAGCATTCAAGTTGCCCTAGTGATTTATTTGTAATTATTTTTCTAAAGACTAAAAAGAAATCCTTATGACATTAGTCGATCCTTTATTCTTTTTTGCATATTGCATGCATGGCGATGATCAATTGGGCCAATTTTTTCTTTCCTTGTATAGGGCGTGAATTTCCAGAGATTTTTTATAGAAAATTTTTCCCAAGATCCAATCTTATCTTGGATGCTTTTATTTAAGAGGAAAAAACCTTTCCTTATCCCGAAGCATTCATGAGTTTAGTACCAAGACTTGGATTGCCTTTATCCGGGCCTTACAACTCTAGCAAAATAATATTTCCAATTGCAATCACTTGGATAATCATGTTCCAAGTCCTATCAATTCTTGTTATTAGATGAAAGTCATAAATACTTAAGCCTTTATCTTAAAATCTTCTTTCTATATCTCTTAAGCATAATAGGTTACTCAATGGATTTTCTATAGATCTCCAATGTAATGAATCCTAGATCCTAGCCTCAATGCATGTGAGAGAATGACATGTGACTCTCCACCCAATCGACTATTATATGGATTTGGGATTAACCATGATCTCTAGAGTTAACTAGAGTCCACATATGCATGTGCAAACTCCACCTCTACTTTAGCACCCAACACTAGAGTCTACTATTGCTGAATATATTCTCCACTTGAGTTAAGTCCATGTGAACTTAAGTTGACTCATGCTAACTTGAGTGGATGCTTCTAGAAGTATTTAGAGTTCTTTGGACAAAAACTCTCTCCCCATGCTCTCCATGGGAGTTGAATCCAAGACCACCTCCTTTCCATCCATGAGACTCAAACACTAGGTTAAGTTCTTTATAAGTTTAGGTTGATATATTTCAATAGTGATGCATGTGAACAGACTTAGGAATATCGCGGCACTTTTTTCCCTTGTTAGGAGTTTTTTTTTTGAGCTTGTATATACGCATATAGCTCAAACAAGTCACTAATCTTTATACATTCACCTGATAATACATTCTGTGTTGTGTTCTCCTTCTTCTTTTCCATTGTGTTATTTGTGTGATTTGGTAGACCTCAAACTCCAACAATTGGTATCAGAGCAGTTTGTCACTTCATCCACGGCATTGTCGAGACCCCTTTGGTCATAGCCTCAAAATCACATGAAAATTGGTGAGCATACTCAAGGCAATTAGGAGTTCAAAACTACTTTGCTTATGGCATTGAAATTTGATCTAAGCTCATTTTGGCCTCTGATCTCACTATCGCAATGAATGTGCAGGCAATTTCATCCTTTTGTGTCAAAGATATATACAAGTTTTGGCTTGCCAATATAAGTGCTTCAAAGTCTAGTATAGTTTCAGCAGAGTTTGATAGGGTGTTTTTGTTCAACTTTTTGAGATACAATCAATTTTCTATATCAGGGTACGTAGTCACTCGCCATAGTTGAAAGCAATATTGTATCCTGTATGTTGTCTTTTTTAGGATAAGTTGGATGGTACTAGTTACCTTTATGGGCATATATGATTGTCATGTATTCGTAGCAAAAACACTATGGAATATTGTATAGGGTGTTGAAAAACATGCTACTACACCTGCAAATACAGCTATTGAAGGTGATGTAGATGGCGTTGAAGATGATGGTCTTCAAATTCCTATTCATGTTGTAGTTCCTATTGCATCTACCATAGAGGAACTTCATTGGGATGATAGAGATGCTCAAGCACATGCATTAATAGCCTTATCTATAAAAAGTTCCACTATCCCTCACATTCGCTCCTACAAGAAAAGAAATGATGCATGGGATGCACTTACAACTTTATACTAGGCAAGAAATGAGGCTCGTGTTGCTTACTTGCAAAAACAACTGGAGAGTGAGCATATGAATGAAGGAGATTCTATGAACAATTTTTTGACAAAGATTAAAGATTTGAAGGAGTAGTTGATTTCTATTAATGAAGTCTTGATAAATAGTTCACTTGTGTAGATTGTTCTTAACATTCTTATATATTCATATCAAAGTTTTGCTTCTATTCTTTGATTGATGATGAAAGGAAATCCAAATGCTTTAACATTTGAGGATTTATTCTTTGTTTTGTTGTAGGAAGGTTAGTATAGGCATAACATGTCAATTATGTATGTTGTAGATCTTAGCTAGTCAGAAGGGAAAAGGTAAATGGAGCTCATCTATTAGTAAGCAAAAATATGCCAATGCTCCACAGTCAAAATAGGAAGACAAAGATGAGAAGAAAATAAAAAAATAGAAAAAAATTACAAATATTGTAAGGGAAATGATGATGTCGTAAAGAGTTGTTCTAAACTAGTTGCAAAAGAGCCAAAGAAGAAAGGGGTTAGAATGGTAGTTGCAGAGGCATCTACACCTAAAACAAATTCTACTAATCTTGTTCAGAATGAAGAATGGGCATTTATTACTATTTGCAGCTATGACCCATCTTCAAATGAGCATGTATGTCTGTAGTAGACTCAAATTTTTGGTACTTTGATAGTGGGGCAACAAATGTATAACCTCGCAGCATAGTTTCTTCACGGCATCTGAGTCTTCCCCTACAGGGAATACTACCACATACACCAACAAATCCCCTTATCCCATATTGGGAGTTGATAAGATCATTTTTACTATTGTTGATGGTAGTTCTTTCACATTATCATATGCTTTATATGTGTCACGGATCAAGAAAAATATGTTGTTAGTATCAGATTCAACATGTGAAGTTCAAGGTTCTTCGGCTATCTCAAGATGCAAAGCTTTTGCATGCACACTTTGGTCATCTGAATTTTGTTAGTTTACTTCATTCACCTCAAGAAATCTTAAATGGTGTCCTCTATGTCCAAACTTGAAGCACATTGTAAACATATGTGTGAAGGTTGTATTTTGGGCAAAATGCAACATTCCTCCTTCCCAAAAGATGGTTCAATTTGAGTTGCTCATAAATTGAAGCTTGTTCATAGTAATTTTTGTGGTCCTATGTAGACACCTTCATTTGGGAATTACCTTTACTTTGTGACTTTTATTGATGACTTCTCTAAGCATACATGGGTGTATCCATATTGAATGCAAAGTCCAAATTGTTTATGTGCTTCAAAGAGTTACTGGATATGGCTGAAAATCTATAAGCATGTAAATTGATCACCCTCCATTTTGATTGAGGGGGGGAATAGGTCTTCTGATTTTAATGTTTTTTTGGTTGAGAGTGGGATAAGACATTCGCATACAATGCCATATACACCTCAACAAAATGGAGTTGCTCAAATTGTGGAAGATGCAATTCAACCATTACTTTCATGTACTAAGGAGACATCAATTATCTTGAAAGATGTGTATGACACTTTGCTACCTCTTTTTACAAGTGGATAGTCAAGTGCTAGTCCAAATGAGGCAATTTGTCAACCTTTCTAGGTTACACATGATGCAGATCATTCCATTTCTGGTGCAGATTTACATGATGCACTTGTTGATGAGAAGCTTGACATAGAAGAGGCTAGAACTATGCCTAAATTGTTGGTGTAGACTTTGAGAGATAGCAAATTAGATGCACCTTTGTTATATTGTACCCGTTTAGGCTCGCATAGTGTTCCTTTGCATTAGATTGTTATGCAATGGCCGCCTCTAGTCTTTGTGATGAGAATGATCCTGTTTCTTTTGATGAAGCACAAAATTTAGAAAATTGGATGGTTGCAACTTGCTATGCAATCATAATATGATGCTATCATGAAGAATGGTACTTGTTCTTTATGTGATTTGCCTCCAAGCAAAAAGGCCATTGGCACTAAATGGGTATAAAAGCTGAGATGTAAGCATGATGGAACAATTAACAGGTATAAAGCAAGGCTTGTTGCAAAAGATTATGCTTAAGAGAGAGGCATTGATTTTGATGGGACCTTTGCTCCCACATGTTGAATGACCACTATTTGTAGCATTGTGCACTTGCAACTCATTAGGGTTGGAATGTACATAGGTTGGACATTGAAACTGTATTTATGGATGGTGACTTGCATGAAGAAGTGTATGCATTTCAGCCCCGTTGCTTTGTGTAGAAAGAACATAAAAACAAAGCGTGCAGGCTCAAAAGGCATTATATGATTTTAAGCAAGACCATGTGCTTGGTATGCAAAGACACATACTACTTGATTGCACATGGTTTTGGAATCAATCCAACTGAGAGCACCTTATATGTTGAGCATGTAGCTGATGTACATATGTTGATGACATGTTGCTCATTGGTCCTAATGAGAAGCATATTGGCGACTTTAAGGATGATTTGCATACCTCTTTTGAGATGCCATATTTATTTCATTCGCATCATTATTTGTGCATTCAACTTATTCAAGTTGATTGTGGAATAACTTTGTGTCAAACAAAATATATTGGCACATTATTGCAGCGTTTTGGCCTTGAAGATTGCAAACCTATTGCCACTCCTATGGAAACAAGTTTATAGTTGAGTCTTCATGTTGGAGATGCATTTGATATTGTTCTCTATGAGCAAGTTGTTGGATGATTGATTTACTTATGCATAACTTGGCCTAATATTCGGTTTTTTGTCTCTCATAGAAGTAGGTTTATGCATTGCCTACGTGTCAAGAATTGCATGCGGTTAAGTGCATCTTGAGTGGTACCCAGTTACTTGGATTGTTTTATCCCAAGGAGCGATCATTACCTCCAGATTTACATGCTTTTTTGACTCAAAGTGGCCTGGTTGATTTGTCACTCACGAGTCCACTAGTGGTTTCTGCTTCATGCTTGGTAGCTCATCCATATCTTGGTTGAGAAAGAAGTATCCTACTGTGGCCACTTCTAGTTGTGAGGCGCAACTTTCACAACAAATGTTGAGTGTGCGTGGCTCAGATGCATTTTGGCTGATTTGGGTGTTCGTTTGTCTTTTGCCACCACCATCTTCACTGACAATTAGAGCACATTGGTAGTTGTTAGGAAGCCTATATTTCATGCTCGCATAGAACACATTGAACTCCACTATCATCATGTTAGGAAGAGGTTCTCTACAGGAGAGACCATTTTGGTTTCTATGCCCACAAATGATTGTGTTGTAGACCTTTTCACAAAGGCTTTGTCCAAGGAGAAGTTTGAAGATTTTCCCAAACCTTTAGGCTTACTACCTTTTGTGGATTGATATCTTTCCACATATCTTGGCACTTCCTTATACATGAGCATTATCTCCTTGTCCATTGCATAACTCATAGGGGGGATTTGTTGATATATTTTGGTAGTGATGTGTGTGAAAACACTTAAGACCGTTGGGGCACTTTTTTTCCCTCTTTAGGACGTTACCCCACCTTGTATATATGCCTATAACCCTAACAATTCACTTATCTTTGTACATTCACTTGGTAATACATTATGTATTGTGTTGTGCTCCAAGCTTCTTCTTCTTCCAATCGTTGTTTGAGTGCTTCCATAGACCTCAAGCAACTCCAAAAGTACCTAATTTTGTCTTTGAACCTTGTCCAAAACTACTTTAGAACTTTTATCTCTCCTTAAATAACACTTTTTTTTCTAAAAAATATGCTTCAAGGTTTAACTATATAATAGCATATTCTCCAAGCCCCATGGTTCAACTGAGGAGCATGGTTTTCATTTCTCTTATTCGATTCTTTTATCAAAAGGGGATGCTATCTTGAAATAGATATGGAATTGTGTAATCCGTGTGTGGTCTAGTGTCTACCCAAATCATTATAAACAGCATGTAATTTTTCACTTGATAAGTTGAATCTAGTGCAAAGTATGGAAAGCATGATAAGGGTGGATTTTAACCATCATTGCATAATTCATTGTTTAACTATGTGCAAATTAAGCAAAAACATGTGAAATAGGTGGATCCTATACTAAACAAATGTTATCATGGTCATTCTCTGAGTACCATGTGCATAGAACTAGCAAAAATGGTCAAATACGTTAATTATTTCAAGACTTCAAAAACTCTCTTTAAATTCACTTGAACTTGGCTTGGATAAATGAAATTCTAAGATGATTGGTCAAAACATATAACTTTGATCTTTCTACTATGGGTCATGTTGGAGTTAGACATCTACGCAAACAACACAAGGAAGAAGAAGCAGCTTGGAGCTCAACACACAATACTGAATGTATTACCACTAGAATGTGCAAAGATAAGTAGCCCATTAGGGCAATAGGTGTATATACAAGCTGAGGGGAAAAAACCTCTTAAAGAGGGAAAAAAGTGCCCTGACAGTCCTAGAGTGTTCACACACATCACTACCTAAATATATCAATAAATCCCCCTTGGGAGTGATGCGGTGAACAAGTACATGACACTCATGTATAAGGTAGTGCCAAGCTATGTGGAAATCACTCCACAAAAGGAAGTAAGCCCAAAGCTTTGCGGAAAGCTTCAAACTTCTTCCTAGGCAGAGCCTTCATGAAAAGGTCTGCAATGTTAAGTAAGCCCAAAGCTTTGCGGAAAGCTTCAAACTTCTTCCTAGGCAGAGCCTTCGTGAAAAGGTCTGCAATGTTCTCCTGCGTGGGAACATATGCCAAGCTGATCTCCCCAGCAGAGAACTTCTCCCTGACATAATGATAATGCACCTCAATGTGCTTAGTGCGAGCATGGAACACAGGGTTCCTCACAACTGTCAATGTGCTCTGACTGTCAGTGAAGATGGTGGTGGCAGAAGACTGACCAACAACAAACTGAATGTCTGGCCGAGTAATGCATAAGTAAATCAGGCATCCAATAGCTTGCTGATAGAGGACAACATCAAATGCATCTCCAACATCATGAAGACTCAATCATAAACTTGTCTCCATAGGAGTGGCAATAGGCTTACAGTCTTCAAGGACAAAATGCTGCAATAATGTGTCAATATATTTACCAAGCACATGGTGCTTGCTTTAAACCATATAATGCCTTCTTTAACCTACACACCTGGTTTTCATGCCCTTTCTGCACAAAGCCATGGGGCTGAAAAACATACACTTCTTCATGCAAGTCACCATTCAGAAATGCAGTTTTAATGTCCAATTGATGTACATTCCAACCATGATGGGCTGCAAGTGCACAAATGCTCCGAACAATAATATGGCATGTAGGTGCAAAGGTCTCATCAAAATCAATGCCTCTTTCCTGTGCATAACCCTTTGCAACAAGCCTAGCCTTATACCTGTCAACTGTTCCATCAGGCTTATGCTTTAGCTTGTGAACCACTTAGTGCCAATGGCCTTCTTGCCAGGAGGCAAGTCACATAAAGACCAAGTACCGTTCTTCATTATAGCATCATATTCAGATTGCATAGCAGTCATCCAATTTTCTGAATTTTGTGCTTCGTCAAATGAAACAGGCTCATTCTCATCACAGAGACTAAATGCAATCATAGCATAGAAATATGATGCATAAGAGGCACTATGAGAGCCTAATCGAGTACGATATGACAAAGGTGCATCTAATTTGCTACCACACAAAGTCTACACCAGTCATTTTGGCATAGTTTTTGCCTCCTCAATATCAGCTCTCTCATCAATAAGTGCATCATGTAAATCTGCATCAGAAATGGGATGATCTGCATCATCACATGAAACCTGCAAAGGCTGAGAAGTTGCCTCATTAGGACCAACACTAGACTGTACACCTGTAAAAAGAGGAAGCAAAGTATCATACATTGTCTTTGGAGCTAACAAATGTCTCCTCAGTACATGAAAGCAATGGCTGAACAACATCTTCCACAGCTAACCAAAATGAGTTTAGTCCATGGATGATACAGACGATAGCCGCTACTTTCAGAACTATACCCAACAAAAATACATTTTACTGCTTTATCATCCAACTTTATGTGATGTTGTTCAAGCACTAATGCATATGCCAAACAACCAAAAACACACAGATGAGCAACAAATGGCTTGCGATCATGCCAAGCCTCATATGGAGTGATAAACCGCAATGCTTTAGTGGGACACCTATTAAGTACATATGTTGCACACATGACAACCTCAAACTAGAAACTATGTGGTAAAGCTTGACTCTTGACCATACACCTCACCATCTCCATGAGTGACCTATTCTTTCGTTCAACAACTCCATTCTGTTGAGGTGTATAAGGCACTGTATACTGGTGTTTTATCCCATGTTCAGCTAGAAATGCATTAAAATCAAAAGACATATATTCCCCCCCTCGATGAGAATGAAGGGTGCCCATTTTACATGCTGACAGATTTTCAGCCAAAACAAAAAACTGTTTGAAGCACATGAACACTTCGGACTTTGCCTTCAATGGATATACCCATGCATGCGTGGAAAAATCATCGATGAAAGTCATGAAGTAAAGATAATTTCCAAAAGAAGGTGTCTGCATAGAACCACAAACATCACTATGTACAAGCTGCAATTTCTGAGTGGCCCAAACTGAACCATCTTTTGGAAAGGAGGAACACTGCATTTTGCCAGAATAGCTTTGTGTCAAACAAAATATAGTGACACATTATTGCAACATTTTGGCCTTGAGCAGTGTAAACCTATTGCCACTTCCTATGGAGACAGGTCTACAATTGAGTCTTCATGATGCTGGAGATGCATTTGATGTTGTTCTCTATCAACAAGCTATTGGATGCTTGATTTACTTATGCATTACTTGGCCAGATATTTAGTTTGTTGTCTCATAGATGAGCATGTTTATGCATGCCCAAGTGTCAAGCATTGGTAGACAATTAAGCACATCTTTTGCTACTTGAGTGATACCTGACTACTTGGATTGTTTTATCCCAAGAGGAGATCACTACTGCTAGATTTGCATGCTTTTTCTAACAGTGACTGGCCTAGTTGCTATGACACTTGTGTGTCCACTAATGGCTTTTGCTTCATGCATGGTAGATCATGTATATCTTGGTTGAGTAAGAAGCAACCTACTATGGCCACTTCTAGTTGTGAGGCTGAGTATAGGGCAACTTTCATAGCGATTGTTGAGTGTGTGTGGCTCAGATGCCTTATGGCTAATTTGGGTGTTGGTTAGTCTTCTACCACCACCATCTTCACTGACAATCAAAGCGCATTGGCAATTGCGAGGAGCCCTGTGTTCCATGCTCGCACTAAGCATATTGAGGTGCATTATCATTATGTCAAAGAGAGGTTCTCTATTGGAGAGATCAGCTTGGCATATGTGCCCATGCAAGAGAACATTGTAGACATTTTCATGAAGGTTGTGTGAAGTATTTTGATGGCGATGCACCATAGTGCGCTCTCCTTCTCGAGAGCTCCACAAAGATCTCCTCGAAGTAGAAAACTGAGCGTCTAGGTCTTCACACAATACTTCGCACAAAGACTGTAGAATACACAGAAAAACATAGTACACAAGGAGCATGGACATAGACCTCTTAGGTGTTAAAAAACATATACAAAGAAGTTTCTGGTGGCCATTTGGCCTTTCACATGGACACTAACAGTAACAATCTCCCACTAAAGGTCAATATGGCCAAAGTAAGTATGTGAGAAAAATAAAGAATGATAAAGAATACCTTAGTGTAAATATACAAACTATACCTCCCACATGATGGGCATCTTACACAGTATATAAGTGACTGTGTAAGATCATGAATAAAGTAACCCCCATCAAGTGACAACAGTGTCGAAAGTTATGCTATGGTACAACTTTAGTCAAAGCATCTACAACATTATTTCAAGTGTGAACCTTCTCAAGAATAATGCACTCAGTGGCTAAGAGATCTCTAATGAAGTGATACCTAGTCTCACGTATGCTATGGTAGCTAAGAGACTAGACATTGCATTTGTAGTGGGAGTTGTGAGCATATATATGTCTAATCTTGGGAAGAGACATTGGGAAGCATTCAAGATGGTTTTGAGATATCTGAGTGGCACTAAGAACAAGTGTCTATGGTTAGGTAGAGGGAAAGCATCCATTATTGGTCATGCAGAATTTGACTATGTTGGTTGTGTAGACAAGCGTAAGTCTACATCAAAGTACATTTTTCATTTTGCTGGAGGTGCTATCTCTTGGAGATCTCGTCTTCAAGAATGTATAGTTGTTTCCACCATAGAAGCAGAGTATGTTGCAGCAAGTGAGGCATGTAAGGAAGCCTTGTGGCTTTCTCGTCTTGCTTGTGATGTGGGTTTACCTCAGCATGTACCTCGTTTGCTCAGTGACAGTCAGAGTCCCATTGCTTTGGCTAAGAATCTGGTATATCATGCAAAGACCAAGCACATTGAGGCACAATAGATTGATAGGGGATTTTTATCATGAATTCCTTTTCCTCATCTGATTTGGGGCAATCATCCTTACTCAATTTCACATATGTGGGCAAAGGTGTACTCAATGCCTTTCTACCTTGCATATTGAACTTGTGAAGTACTTTGGATATGTACTCACTTTGAGACAAGTATATGTATCTTTTACTCCTATCATGAGTAATGTGCATGCCAAGAATATGTTTGGCATCCCCCAAATCCTTCATATCAAATGTCTGACTCAACTGCTTTTTGAAAATTGACAAGTCATAAGAGGAATTCCCAGCAATCAACATATCATCCACATAAAATATCAAGCATACCAAGCTTCCATCTGAGCATGAGACAATGATCCTCATTGCTTTGAGAATAGCCTTGAGACTTCATAAAAGCATCAAACTTTTGGTACCATTGTCTAGGAGACTGTTTAAGTCCATACAAGCTTTTCTTGAGCTTACAAACTCGACTTTCCTTGCCAAGAACTACATAACCCTCTTGTTATTCCATACAGATCTCATCTCTATGATCCATGCAAGAAAGCAATTTTCACATCCTTTTGGACTAGCTCTAAGTCCTCCATTGCAACAAATCCAAGCAACATGCATAGGGTACCACTAAAGAGAAGATTTCCTTGAAATCAACACCATGTTGTTGCTTAAAACCCTTTGCAACAAGTCATGCTTTATACTTTGGAGAAGCACTATCTGATGTGAATTTGAGCTTATATACCCATTTACATGGTAAAGCTTTCCTGCCCTTTAGCAAAGATACTGAATCCCAAGTATTATTCTTGTGAATAGAATCCAACTCACTCTTCATGGAATGCTCCCACTTGACACGATCCTCTGTCTGCATAGACTCTTTGTAACAAGAAGTCTCACCGGCATCTGTTAATCTAAACCTGGAACATATCTATCAGGTGGATGTGAGACACATGCAGAGTGTCTCAATGGTTGCTGAACAGGAACATGTGCAAACTTATCTGATCAGACATTCTCTTGAATGCCTCTATGTGGAGCATTTTTATGCATGCTAACTAGAGGATTGGTATCCTCAAACACCACTCTTCTCACTTCAACCTCCTTAATGGGTTGTTTATGCATCTTAGAATGATCACTGATCATGTTTCAGGATCCCATAAGCGATATCCAAATTGTCCTTCTTGACCATATCCAAGAAAAATTCATTTCTTTGACTTATGGTCCAACTTTTGTATAAGATTCTTGGGTATATGAACATATGCTTCACACCCAAAAACTCGAAGATGATCATAATATGGTGGCTTCCCTATCCATAACTCTTGTGCCACTTTCAGGCCTTTAGCAGTACTAGGTGAAAGGTTAATCACATGAACTGTAGTGAATATTGCTTTTGCCCAAAAGCCTTGTGAGAGGTTTGCATGATGCAACATAGAAACTACTCTACCTTGAATAGTTCTATTCATCCTTTCAGCTACACCATTCTGTACTAGGGTATAAGGAGCTATAAATTCTCTATGAATCCCTCTAGACTGATAAAAAAGGCTAAATTCATGCGAGGTATACTCAGCCCCATTATTTGAATGTAAAGTCTTAAGCTTAGTTCTCTTTCAGTCTCAACTGAAGCAAGCCATTTTTTGAAAGTAGGAATACCTCATCCTTCAATATATAGGATATACCCAAACTTTTCTAGTAGCATCATCTATGAAAGTGACAAAAAGTAAAGAGAACCACCTAAGTTCCTAGTGGGCATAGGACCACACACATCTGTATGAATGAGATCGAAAGGCTGAATTGAAGAGTCAGCATGCATTTTATGCACATTTTTGGTTTGCTTTCCATATTGACAATGCTCACAAAATAAAAAAATCAGAGAAAGATAACACAGGTAAGTAGCTAGAATGAGA